>CANNZV010002229.1:125528-233578 GCA_947561585.1 Caprella mutica
TGTTTATTGAACTCTTTTTCGGTTTTCGCCAATTGATACGCTGTTTCTTTGTTGTTTTTAAACATCTGATTGATGCTTTTGTACAGAGCAGTTACGGACAAAACAGAACGAATAGATTCATAAGAACGCAAGTGTTGCTCTAGTTTATCCATTTCTTGCAAGACTTTATAGTCGGTCGCTTTGTAACCTTCTTGTACAAATACAGCAAATTCTAAAGGACGGAAACCAGCAAATTCTTTCTCAAAAAACAAGAAATCTTCGGTTATCTTTTCGCCAATAGGCATATTATTTACGATATTGTAGTTGGTCGAAATTTTGGAGATACCAAATAAGACAATCGCCAAACAAGCAAAAGCACCTACGCTTATTTTTCGGGGCGACCTTTTGGTGAAAAAATAAAACTTAGAAAGCCATTTGTGCCAAAAAGCATCGCCTTTTCCTTGTTTGATAACTTGGTCCGCATCCAAAAAAGAAAGCATAGCCGTTGTAAAAAAAAGTACGGTTACAAATGCGATAATAACGCCAAAAGCAGCATTGATACCGAAATCTCGAATCGGAATAATACGACTCGTCACCAAAGAGGCAAAACCAATGGCAGTGGTAACCGACGTTAGGAAGGTTGCCATTCCTATCTCCCGAATGGTCGTAGCAATGGCTTCTTTTTTGGGAACACCTCGCCTCATTTCGTCAATATATTTGGACATGATGTGTATTACATCCGACGTGCCTACAATAATCATGAGGACAGGATAAAGTGCAGCGATTGCATTCAATTCTCGACCCCAAGCTCCTAGAAAACCCATGAAAAATAACATTCCCAAACCAATAGAAGTAATAGCGACCAAAATGCCACCTAATTTTCTGAAAATCAAAAACATCACAATAGTTACCAAAATACCAGAAACCAAAGCCGAAACGATGATTTCTCGTTTTTGCATGGCTACCAATTCTTTCTGAAAATAAGGTCTACCTATATAATGGTATTCTTCAAAACCAAAAGAAGCTACCAATTTTTCGAGTGCTTCCATCAATTCCTCTGCTTGCGCCAAATCAATGCTATCAATTATTTTTAAATTGATAACAAGGGTTTTTCCGTCTGCCGAAATCAAGTTGTGCACAAAGCGTTCATCTTGGAGAATTCGTTTTTTGTCTCGTTCGTACTTTGAAGGATTTTTGATATGGATAGCAGGAATAGTCGTGACGGCAAAGGGCGTTTTGAGGGGATAAGAGAACTTGGTCAAAGATTGACTCTCCAAAACGTGCGGCAATTTTTTGGATTGAATCGTCAGCTCATGAAATTGTTCTAGGAATTTTTGCTCAAAAGCGCCACCCTCTCGACGAATCCCAACGAGTAGGAAATTGTCGTCCGTTTCAAAGTCTTCAATAAATTCTTTAAAAAACTCCAAATCAGGATCACCTGCAGGAAAGAATTGCTCAAAATCGAAAGAAAATTTCAGTTGAAACACAAAAAATACACTCAATACGGCGAGTATGGAGCAAATAATAAGAGAACGCTTTGGTTGGAAAATTTCCATTGGATAAAAAAATGATTAGTTGGGCAATAAAACACTAAATGTTAACCACTTATAAGAGCTGAATGTTTATAAAAAGAGCTGTTAAAAATTGTCTTTTTTTCATTGAAAATGTAAGGCGATTTTATTTTTGTGCGAAAATTTAACTGTTTTTCAATGACTTATGAAAATAAAAAAGATAAAAATCTTTCAAAAGTGCTTGTTTTTTGAAATAAAGAAAGTTACCTTTGCAGCTGCAAAAAAAGAAGCTTCTGTTTTCTTTGGAAAAAGATAATAGAAAGCTCTTTTTACTTTAATAAATTTTATCAAAAAATTACTTAATCGTGAATACCTTAAGTTATAAAACGCAATCTGCAAAAAAAGAGACTGTTCAGCGAGAATGGTTGGTCATAGATGCAGCAGGAAAACCAGTAGGACGATTGGCGTCTCATATCGCACACATGTTGCGCGGGAAGCATAAGCCATCTTTCACTCCTCACGTTGATACAGGAGATAATATCATTGTATTGAATGTAGAGCAAATCCATTTCACAGGAGCAAAATGGGATGACAAAAAATACATTTGGCACACAGGTTACCCAGGTGGTCAAAAAAGCTTAACAGCAAAGCAGGTAAAAGCAAAGCACCCAGAAAGAATTTTGGAGAGCGCAGTTAGAGGAATGTTACCTAAAAGTAAATTGGGTAGAGCAATGTTTAAGAAGATGCATATATATGTAGGTTCAGAACATCCGCATATAGCTCAGAAACCAAAAAAATTGGATATTTAAAATTGGGGTTTTCCCTTATTTTTATAATTAGAAAATAATTAATTTATTATAATATGGAAATGATTAATGCCATTGGTAGACGAAAAGCTTCTGTAGCTCGAGCATACCTAACAAAAGGAGAAGGCAACATCACTGTGAATGGAAAACCTTATAAAGAGTATTTTCCACAAACACACATTCAAGCAAATATTACAGACCCTTTTACTACTGTTGAAGTAGAAGCAGCTATTTACAACCTAAAGGTAAATGTAAGTGGTGGCGGATTCAAGGGTCAGTCAGAAGCAACTCGTATGGCTATTTCGAGAATACTCGTTAAAATGAACGAGGAATTCCGTAAGCCTTTGAAAGATAGAAAATTCTTGAAACGAGATGCAAGAGCTGTAGAGCGTAAAAAATACGGTAAGCCTAAGGCTCGTAAAAGCTTCCAGTTCTCTAAACGTTAATTTGGATGCTATTTTTTTGGACGATACTGTCCAAGGATTTTTATTTCTATTTTCGAGTTTTTCGAAAATTTTGTTTGACAAAAAAATAATTAATTTACAAAGATGCCAACTCCAACATATAAGGAATTATTAAATGCAGGTGTACATTTTGGACACTTGAAGAAAAAATGGAATCCTAAAATGCAACCATATATATTTATGGAGCGTAAAGGAATTCATATTATTGACCTCAACAAAACAACTGATTGCTTGGCCAATGCTTGCAATGCTGCACGTCAAATGGCAAGAGCAGGACATAAAATTTTGTTCGTTGCAACCAAAAAGCAAGCTCGTCATATTGTAGCAGATGCTGCAAGAAGTGTGGGCATGCCTTTCGTGACAGAACGTTGGTTGGGAGGAATGATGACCAATTTTGCAACTATTCGCAAGTCTATCAAAAAGATGAATAATATCGACCGTATGCTTGCAGACGGTAGCTTCGATAGCGTTACCAAAAAAGAGCGTTTGATGTTGACTCGTGAGCGTGCTAAATTGGAAAAAGTTTTGGGTGGTATTGCCAATATCACACGTTTGCCAAAAGCAGCTTTCATTATAGATATTCATCATGAACATATTGCTTTGGCAGAAGCGCACAAATTGGGTATGCGTACTATCGGAATGGTAGATACAAATTCAGATCCCAATCAAGTGGATTTTCCAATTCCTGCAAATGATGATGCCTCAAAATCAATAACAATCATTACGGATGCTATTGTTGAAGCAATAAAAGAAGGATTGAAAGATCGGGATAAAGAAAAAGCGAACTAATAGAAGCTTTTTTCGTTCATTAAATTGATAGATGTTAATTGAGGCAAGTTAAAAATAAATAGAGACATTTATTTTGCCTTATTTTCAGTATTGTAATTATAAACCATTTAACTATATACAAAAAATGAGCTTAGTAAAAATTTCAGCCAAAGACGTAAAAAACCTTCGTGACCAAACTGGTGCAGGGATGATGGATTGTAAAAAAGCATTAGGGGAGGCAGAAGGAGATTTTGAAAAGGCTATTGAGATACTACGTAAAAAAGGTCAAAAATTATCAGCAAAACGTGCCGATCGCCACGCCAAAGAAGGTGTTGTGATTGCTGCAACTTCTAGCAACCGTAATAATGGTGTTGTTTTGAGATTGAGTTGTGAAACGGATTTTGTTGCCAAAAATCAAAAATTTATTGATTTTGCACAATCTATTGCTGATATCGCTTTGAAAAAATTGCCAAATTCATTGGAAGAATTATTGGCTCTTCCTTATGGCGCAGGAATGACTGTAGGAGAGAAAGTTACCGAACAAATTGGTGTAAATGGTGAAAAGCACGAAGTAACCGATTACCACAAAATTGAAACGGCTGCAGGTCAAGGACAAGTATTACCTTACATCCACATGGGTTACCGAGCAGGTGTTATTGTTGCCTTGAACTTGGAAGGACCTCAATTTATTGAGCCAGGTAAAAACGTAGCCATGCAAGTAGCTGCAATGAAACCAGTTGCTTTGGATAAGGATGGTGTTGATGATACGATAGTGAAGAAAGAAATAGAGATTGGAATGGATATCGCTCGTCAGGCAGGCAAACCAGAAACAATGCTTGAAAAAATTGCAATGGGTAAGCTCAATAAGTTTTTCAAAGAAAATACTTTATTGAACCAAGCTTATGTAAAAGACAGCAAGTTAAGCGTTCAAGGCTATTTAGAAAGCCTCGATAAAAACTTAACGGTTACTGCTTTTAAGCATGTAACTTTAGGATAAAAAAAAAACGAAAAGCGAATTTCATATTGAAATTCGCTTTTTTTATGTCTATCACTTTTTTTATAAAATACCCTGAGTAGAGTATTACTTTGTACATAAATTGATTGTAACTTTGTTGTAAGTAAATTCTAAAAACCTTCCGTTTTTTTTAATCATATCAAAATTGCTTTATGTCTCTAAAATACAAACGTATCCTCCTGAAATTAAGTGGTGAATCTTTGATGGGAGATCAAGGTTTTGGGATTGACCCTAAAGTATTGCGCCACTATGCCGAACAAATAAAAACGATCGGAGAAACAGGGGTAGAAATTGCAGTTGTCATTGGAGGAGGAAATATTTTTAGGGGAATGCAAGCCAAAAGCTCTGGAATCGAACGGGTTCAAGGTGATTATATGGGGATGTTGGCTACCGTAATGAATGGCATGGCATTGCAAAGTGCGCTAGAACAACAAGGCGTTTATACTCGTCTGATTACCGCTATTAAGATGGAACAAATAGCAGAACCTTATATTCGACGAAGAGCTATTCGACATCTAGAAAAAAAGCGTGTCGTTATTTTTTCTGCTGGTACAGGAAGTCCTTATTTTACAACAGATTCGGCGGCTGCTCTACGTGCTAATGAGATAAATGCCGATGTGATTTTGAAAGGAACTCGTGTAGATGGAATTTATACCGCAGATCCAGAAAAAGACCCAACGGCTAAGAAATTTGACACTATTCCGTTTTCCCGAGTCATCAGTCTGGGACTCAATGTAATGGATATGACGGCATTTACTTTATGCCAAGAGAACAATCTACCTATTATTGTTTTTGATATCAATGACGATGAGAATTTGATGAGAATCATCAATGGAGAGGCAGTAGGAACTTTAGTAGAAGGATAAAAAATATGCAAAAACATAAAAGACCAAAAGTTTGCATTTCGATTATCAAAGTGCAAACTTTTGGTCTTTTATGTTTTACAAAGCTTTCTCTACATAATACATATCAATCATTCCTTTATTCTTTGCAGCAATCTTACCTCTATAATCACAATTGAATTTGTATCGGACTTGATTGTAAGTTGATTCTGAAATATTGACTTTTCCAGGTTCGCAATTTTCTTCCATACGAGAAGCGATATTGACCGTATCGCCCCAAATATCGTAGGCAAACTTATTGAATCCCACTACTCCAGCAACTACGGGGCCGGTATGAACCCCAATACGCGCTTCGAAAAAGGGCAAGCCTTTTTTGGAACGATCTTGTTTATAATCATCTAAAAACTCTTGCATTTCTAGGGCGGCTTTTACCAAATCATTTGGTAATTTCTTTCGGTCAGTCAAACCACTAGCACACATATAAGCGTCACCAATAGTTTTGATTTTTTCGATACCTGTATATTGAGAAATGATATAATCAAAAGCTTTGAAACAATGGTCTAATTCTGCGACCAAAGCTTCTGGTGTAAGGAGTTCAGAAATACCAGAGAAGTTTTTGAAGTCGGTAAATAAGACCGAAACACTATCGTATTTCTGAGCTTTTGCTTTGCCGTTTTCTTTCAATTCTTTGGCGATAGGTTCGGGTAAGATATTTAGTAGCAATTCATCCGAGCGTTGTCGTTCTGTTTCGATTTGCTTGTTCTTTTCTTCGAGTTTTTTCTTGGCTCGACGATTTGCCCAAAGACGAAACAGCGTAAACAGAATAAAAAAACCAGCCCCTAAAGCACCAAAAGTAAACAATTGATTTTGTTTTTCTTGAGCAATCTCAGCTTCTCTTACTTCTTCTTCTTTTTCCTTTAAGAGTAGCTCTTTTTTTGCTGCTTCTCCAGATAATTGATCGATTCGTTTTTCTCTACGTTTGGTTCGTTTTTCGGCTTCCTCTTTTTCTCCTTTAATTTCAGCCAATTGTTCTTCTACTTCTTCCGACCGTTTTTTCTCCTTTTCTAAATCCGATTTTTGTTTATCCAATGCTCTTTTAGCGGAGCTAAAATCGACTTTTTCTCCTTTAATTTCAGCCAATTGTTCTTTTAAACGAATATTTTCACGCTCGACTTGATTTTTTTCATTCGCTAATTTTACATTTTCGTTTTCCAGTTTTACGACTTTTCCGTTGCTCGAAGAAGAACTCGAACTCGAAGAAGAACTACTTCCTCCTTTGTTAGTATATTTTAGACTTTCTTTTACATATTCATACGCCTTCTTGTAATTACGGTCTTTGTAGGCAAGGTTGGCAAGTTGGCTGGTACTATTCATGATAATACCATTATTTTTAGCATCTTTGGCATGAGAAAGAGCAGATTTGAAACGAGCTTCTGCCCTAGCTTCGTCTCTTCGCTTAATATGGATTTCTCCATCTAAGTAATAAATTTTTGCTTGCCAGTCTTTGTCTCGCATTTTGTAAGCAATATCGGCAGCATCCTGAGCATGACGAGCAGCTTTTGCCAAATCCGATTTCATATAGGCTTTTGCCAAATCGTATTTGATGAGCATTTTGTCTCGATATTTTGAAGATTTTTTGTAGTTCGCCTCCAATTCGCTTACCGATTGAGCCGATAAAGAAAAAAAGCAAAGGGTACAAAAAAGGAATAATATGTGTTTTAGGTAAATCATCTTTATTTTCAAAGTTTAAAAATCATACAAAAATATAAACCTTATTTGACATAATTGCAGCAAAGTGCAAAAACCCTATAGCATAAGCTAAAATAGTTCGTTTAATTTGTATATAATCATATGGCTTTATTATTGATAAACTATATTTGTAGCCTAAATTCGTTTGAAAAAGAAAAACGAGGAGCATAAATTAGAAATAAGAGTACCAAAAAATGAATAAAACTTTATCTATAATCATACCTGTTTATAATGAAGAGAATACTATACATTTTATCTTGGATAAAATTCAAGACGTAAAAATCATGAATGGTATTCAAAAAGAAGTCATTATGGTAAATGATTGTTCTACAGACAAAACGATAGATGCCATAAAAAAATATCAAAAAGAAAATCCGCATTTTCCTATTCAGCTTTTTGAACACGAAACCAATAAAGGAAAAGGAGCTGCATTGCATACAGGTATCCAAGTAGCAACAGGAGATTATTTAATCATCCAAGATGCCGATTTGGAATACGATCCTCAAGAATACAATATCTTGTTGCAGCCTATCGAAGATGGTTTTGCAGATGTTGTTTATGGTTCTCGCTTTATCGGAGGAAAGCCGCATCGAATTTTATTTTTTTGGCATTCTATTGGCAACAAATGGTTGACATCACTTTCCAATATTTTTACAAACTTAAACCTTACAGATATGGAAACGTGTTATAAATTATTTCGTTCCGAAATAATCAAAAATATTCCATTGAAAGAAAATCGCTTTGGCTTTGAACCAGAAGTTACCGCCAAAATTTCACGCATAAAAGACCTACGAATTTATGAAGTAGGGATTTCTTATTATGGACGTTCTTACGAAGAAGGCAAAAAGATTGGTTGGAAAGATGGTTTTCGAGCAATTTACTGTATTTTAAAATACAATATTTTTACCAGAAAATAATAAGGCAATAGTAATAGAACATATCAAAATGACAGAATCTTTTCAGTTTAAAGAGTTTGATTTGGAGGGAATGCAAACCCTAGAAGCAATGGCTGCTGCGCCACGCCTCAACCAATGGATGTACGACACGATTGGTTCAAATTTGAAAGGAGATATTTTGGAGATAGGAAGTGGTATCGGCAATATTTCGGATTACTTTTTAGCCGATGGAAAGCGAATTAACTTGACGGATATTCGAGACAACTATTTGGCTTTTTTAAAACATAAATTTCCACCACAAAAAAATATTTTAGGGATAGACCAACTCGATTTGGTTCATCCTGACTTTGAAACCCTTTATGAAAAAAAGTTGGGAAGCTTCGATGGTGTATTTGCACTCAATGTAGTGGAACATATCGAAGACGATATATTGGCAATAGCCAATTGTAAGAAATTGCTCAAAAAAGGAGGGAAATTGATTATTTTAGTTCCTGCATATCAATGGCTATATAATGGATTCGACAAAAGCTTGGAGCATTATCGACGGTACAATAAAAAATCGCTTTCACATCTTTTTGAAACCAATAATCTGAGGATTACGCATCGGCAATATTTCAACTTTGTTGGAATATTTGGGTGGTTCTTTACAGGTACAATTCTTCGAAAAGAAATTATTCCTAAAGGACAAATGGAAGTTTACAACAAATTAGTACCTGTTTTTAAAATTATAGATAAGCTGATATTTAATTCAATAGGACTTTCGGTAATTGTTGAAGGAGTGAAGGAATAAGCTAAGAAAAATCAGACTTGTGGCAAACAAGGATTTTTGTTCAAGTATTATTTTTGTATATTGAGAATCTAAAACATACTATGATGAAACATCCAAGGAGCAATCATTGTCAATTACAATGATTCGTTAATCTCGGCAAGTTTCATGTGATAAAATAATTTGATATACATGAGATACCAAGTCTTTCAAAGTCCAAAAGATAAGAAGTATTATTTTCATCTGAAGTCCAATAATGGTTGGGTATTGATGACCAGCAAACCTCATAAGTCGAATAGAGGAGTTGCAGATACAATAGCTGTTTTTCGAAAACTATCTGGAGATGATGATGAGTTCGAGCGGAAAATCACCAAGAATGGTCGTTATTATTACGAAGTTTCAGAAGGTAAAAATAAACCAATTGCAACTAGTAGAAGTTATAAAAGGAGAAGTTCGATGGAGCGGACTATAAAGAAAGTTGCTAAATATGCACCTAAAGCTCATGCGGTAGAAAAACAACCTATCATAAAAGTATCGAAGGCAGTACCAAAGAAAAGAGACGAAGTTTAAGGGTGGAAATAGTTTTTAAAATTATTTCTATACAGGTCCCCAATTAAGAAAAACACTCAGTACCAAAAAGAACCAGGCCAAAAGCATCAGCCAGAAGGTAATCGGTAGAATAAATCGGAGCCATCGGTCAAATGGAACTCGGCAAAAACTCAACATGGCAATCAGGCCACCAAGTGCGGGATTAAAAAGATTGGTGAGTCCATCACCTATTTGGAAGGCAAGAATAGTTGTTTGTCGAGTTAGCCCCAAAACCTCGCCAAGCGGAATCATAATGGGCAATGTTGCCAAAGCTTGACCACTTCCAGAAGGAATCAATAAATTGATAATAGATTGTACGAGCGACATGAAAATAGCCGAGATATGCGTCGGCATTCCCATCAGCATATTCGATAAATTGTAGGCAATCGTATCGCTGATATTTCCCATTTCCATAACGACCTTGATAGAAGTTGCAAAGCCAACCATAAATGCGCCAGGAGCAACCGTTGCTATTGATTGAAGAACGGTTTCGCTCAATGTTGTTCCATTCATGCGTGCGACCAATCCACTTGCAATCGCAATAATGATGAAAATAGCCGATATTTCGTTGAAGTACCAACCAAAATTAAAAACGCCATAAAGCATAACACCTAAGCCCAACAAAAAAACAACTAAGACCAAGTAATTATTAGGACTAATTTGGTATGCATCAATTGGCTTTGAAAGACTCAATCCTGTAGTGTCGAGTCCTTTTCCGAGACTACTGTTTTCATCTTGGAGCAAACGTTTGAAATAACGGACATTATAAAAAGCCAATAAACTAAGGCCTAAAAAGCATAAAGCACTTCGCAAAGCTGCGCCAGAAAAAAGGGGCATTTCGGCGATTTTGTGCCCTGTGCCAACCGTATAAGGATTGATGGGAGACAAACCAAAGCCCACCGTAATGGCAGCTACGGAAATGCCTGCTGCCAATATCAAATCTCCACCCAAAGCCAAACTCAAGAAAGCAGCGATAGGAACCATCGCAATATTGGTTTCGTAGCCAACGACAACTCCTAGTAAACCAAAAAGATAGGTTACCAAAACGACGATTAGATATTTACGTTTCAGACCCAATTTTTTGACAACCGTTCCAATGGTATTTTCTACCATTTTAGACTTGTCCAACACACCAAACATGATTCCTCCTGCAAAAACGACAAAAATAATTTCTGCCGCACTTTTAAAACCTAAGGGAATAGCTCTAAAAATATCCATAAATCCGAGTGGCGTGGAAGGAATCGTATGAAAAGAACCAGGCACTACTCGCTGGCGACCATCTACTAGTACTCGCTCATATAAGCCGGCTGGCAAAATATAACTCAATGCTGCCATGACTAGAATAATAAAGAAAAGCATGGCAACAGGATGCGGAATTTTTTCGTACCAATGTTTAGTTCTGGTCAATGGATGGTTTTATTAGATTTGTAAAGCAAATGGGTTTTAACATAAAGAGAACGATTGTGTACTTGCGGATTTTGCATTCACCGAGGAAATCAAAAGTGAAAAGTACAACCAAAATTACCTTTTTTCACCCGAAATAAAAAGCAAAAGTAAAGGAATGCAAAATCGACAAGTACACGGTGTTGTAGTCATTTTTTATCCCGATATTCTCGTAATTTTTATTCCTTTCCCAACAGTTTCACATATAATAGTTTCTCCCCACCATTCGAAAATAAATTTGTCATCATTTTGGAGTTTTAATTCGTAATATTCATCAGGATAAACATAATTTTTTTGTAAAAAAACAGGATTAGAATTATCAATCTTTAATAAATTATATAGTACCACAAATCCTTCATTCAAGTTAAAATATTTTATAAAATAATTTTCTGACTTACCACATCCTTGTCCTTTATATTTTATTATTTCATTCCCGTTTTTAAAAATGATTTTTTTGCAGTTTTTTGTTTCTTTACTTTTGATTGGACTCAATGATTCCATAAATCCTTCAATTGTTAAGATTTCTGTTACTGGAACTTTAAGTAGCCATTCCGAGAATGCATAACCCTTAGATTTTCCATATTCTATTTTAATCCAATTTCCTTTCAATCTATAACCTACCTTATTATTTACTTTTTCTGTTGCAATAATTTCTATTTTAGAATTTGTTGAATTAATGAAATTTACTTTTTCCCCAAACTTTATTAATCTTAATACTTTAGAGTTTATTTCTGGTTTTTCTCGTAAGTTTATTCCGGAAGGTGCCCAAACATATAGATTAAGAATTTCTCCATAAGTCTTTGCGGTGAAAAATAATACTATTATTAAAGTGGAAATGTATTTCGTAAAAACGATTCTTTGAAAGTTAGTAACCATTCTATAAATTTTAAATCCAATTTACATTGATTACTTCTTTCTTGTATTCATTATCTATTAAGTGATAGTGAAAACTTAGTATTCGTTCTTTACTCTTTCAAGTAATTGACTACAACAAAATATAAAATGTTTGATGCTAAAACGAAAGCAAAGGAGCTTTTCTATTAAAAGAAATAGGAGTTTTTGACTAAAATTGCAAGAAGAGTAATTTCTATAAAACATAAAAGCCCAGCAATCGTAAAGATTACTGAGCTTTTGCGCTCCCTCTAGGACTTGAACCTAGGACCCTCTGATTAACAGTCAGATGCTCTAACCAGCTGAGCTAAGGGGTTTATAAAGGTTCATTTATTCTGCTAGATACCTTTTCTCACAATAGGATACCTTTTTGGATACCTCCTTTCTAGTTCATATTACTAGGTTCATATTCCCTTTTACAGTAAATATTGATACTATGATTTAGGGATTTTATTTAATGTGTATAATATATTTTATAGCTTACCTTCATCAGCGAATGAATAATAACTTTCCTTGGTCAGGATTATGTGGTCTAATACCGCAATATCTAGGAACATACCTGCTGCTTTCAATTTCATAGTAATGTCTATATCCGCTACACTTGGCTTTAAATTTCCTGATGGGTGATTGTGCGCCAATATGATGGATGATGTATTGCTCTTTAAAGCAGTAGCAAATATGAGTTTTGCATCTACTACTGTTCCTGATGTTGAGCCTCTTGATACAGTAGATATTCCTAGGACATCATTAGCTCTGTTCAGTAAGAGTATTTTAAACTCTTCGTACAGCTCTATTGTAGCATGATTCCAGTTATCCAGTAAAATATGATAAGCATCTCTACCTTGTCTGATTTTCTTACGCTTTTCCATAGGAGTATGGTTCGAGTAGCTGATTTGTACCTCGGCTAATTGTGTGTGCTTTTTATTCATGGTTCTGTGAATTTAATGATATGATAAAATGAAATAGAAGTGATAGTAATACTGTCCATTAATGACAAATACTAATTCACCGCTATTGGATGTTCTAACGGATTGGACTAATACGATATCCCCTTGTTTTATTGTACCAACATCTTGGATGCAGAATACAAAGAAATCGCAATACACTAGGAATAATCCCTTTTGTCCAACATATAGAATACTGTTAGTATTTTCAATCATGGATAATCAAATAATAAAAAAAGGTTGCTACAACATGACGCTGTAACAACCTTGGGGTTTTCTAATAGTATGCTTAGTTCTCTACTGTACTAATTCATCTTTTACAGGAGTATCGCCCTCTGCTTTAGTTTCCTCAACAACTTCTGCTTCTTCTATATCACTTGTCTTGGATTTTGCTGCAAGACCAGCTGTAGGATTAACAGGAGGACTTAATGGAGTGAGTTTGGACGCAACAACCTTAACTTTCATTTCCTGTTCGTCCAACTCTGCAATCATCTTCAACATGGTAATCTTCTCTACATCTAATCCTGCCTTGACAGCAAGTGTAGCGGTATGTCCACGTTGGGCGAAAGCATTGAGTTCTTGGTCGATACTGAATCCGTTGTACTTTTTCCCTGATGTCTTGTTAGTTCCAATCCAATGTTCTACCTGTATCGGAGTATTCCAGACTCCAATTCTTTGTGAAGAATACATGATGTCATCCTGTTCTCCGTAGAGTTTAGCACCTTCTTCGGGAGTACCATTGACAAGTCTGTAGGAAAATGAACCGTATTGATTCTTGTTTTGTGATAGTCTTACTAATGTGATAGTAGCCATAATAAATGTGATTTTTGTAGTAGCGTATATGCCACCATTGGTAAATAAATGTAAACGTGGGGAGGTAGAATACCTTCCGTTGTTGAGCAAGCATGTTTGATGGAGAGGGTTATCAAAATTTAAGCTATACTAGAAAAAGGTGGGGGTGGCACTATCACAACGAATAGTACTGCTTAATACAAGAAAGGAAGGAAAAAATATAGGAAAAAAATTGTGTGGCTATGCTTAATTTATCTGCTTGTCCAATTGACTACGTAAGAATGTAATTTCTTCTTTTAAATCTTTGATGTGTGATTTTAATGCTTCGTTTTCTTTGCCTAATGCTTGGTTAACAATTTGATGATAGGCAACATTACTGTGATTATTTCCTTGGAATAGCACCTTTTCATCAAAAGACATTAATCTGATAGGGTCTATATCTAGTATTCCTGCAATAGATTTAATGAGTTCTGTATCTACCTTAGATTTATCAGCTTCGATATTAGAATAAGTACGTTGACTCACACCAATTTTATTAGCCATGTAGTCCTGCGAATAGCCTCGTATTTCACGGATAACTCTGATGTTCTTTCCTATTGCGAATTGCTGCTCCATAATACTTTAATGTTTAGAAATGCTAAGTTAGCAAATATTTGCTTGATTTAGAAATACTTGTTCAAGCATGGCGTGTGTATTGTGCGTAACTTTGTTGTCACATATCTTCCTATAATTAAACTATTATTCCATGACAAAGATTCAAACTCTAATCTGCTTTTGCATCTTCATATTTTTTACCAGCATTCTCCATTCTCAAGTATCGCCTTATCAATCAAGAATAATTGATTATTCAGGTTATAATTCAATCACTCCTGATGTAAATTTACAGTATTCCGGAATGTGCCAAAAGCAGTATGAAAAACAGCTAAGACAAGGTATGGATATTCTTAGATTATGCGCAAATAACAATAGATGTATCACTGATTATGCTTTCCTGAATAAAAGTTCATGGCTAGATTCAGCTGTAAGTACTTATTACAATGGCAAAGGTGCTTCATTTATAAAAACTAAACAAGGAGGGCATTATGTTTTCAAATATATTCCTGCAAATATTTTAACACAATGGCAAAACAGTTCTAGCCCTGGACAATTTTATCACAGATACATTAAATATCAATATAGAATTAGTGAATGTGCTAATTATGAACCTTAATTTTTGCACTTCTACGTTAAAACACTTACTTACAAAATGAAGAATCTATTCTTAATAATTTTTTTGTTACCTTTTTTTGGAATATTATATGGTCAAGTTACTAAAATTATCGATAGTGATGATATAGTTTTAGAGACGTTTATTGGAGGTTCTTCTGGGGACTTTATGTCTGATATTTTAGTAGAACAAAATGGAGAAATAATTTGTGTGGCTCGTACATCTTCTACAAATGGTCTAATTCCTGATGTTCAAATAATTGGAGAGGATGAAGATTCTCTTTGGTGGATTTTTAAACTGAATACAAGTGGTGAGCTATTGTGGAATAACTTGTTTTCAATGAATGGAGCAGGTGCTGATAACATATTAAAATTATATGATGGAAATTATATAATAGTAGGTCAGAATGAAAGTTTATTTACTTTTTTGTGCATTGATGAGAATGGTGTTTACAATTGGCATAAAGAATATGACTTCAACTTAGATGATGACTATCTTTCATGTGTAGATGATTTTATACCAACACATGATGGAGGTTTTTTATTAGGTTATCATCAACAATATGTCCCTGGTTCAAATTATATTTTTAAATTTGATTCAGAAGGTAATCTAATTTGGGAGCAAATGTTCCTAAGTAATAACATACAGAGTATTTATAATAGAGATTTAGTAAATGTTACTGAATTGGAAAATGGTGAGATTATTGTTATTAGTTCCACTTATGACCCAGAGGAAACTTTTGTAGATACATGGTTTGGAGGAACTGATATATTGATTCTTAAATTGACTTCTTCGGGCGAATTACTTTGGAAAAAATCCATAGGAGGCTCTAGAGAAGACTTAGTATATAGTTTTTTTATAAATGAGGAGTCTGATTTTATTTTACATGGTTCTAGTAATTCTGTAAATTTAGATTTTAACATCGATTCTTGTATTGATGATTTTGACAGAAAGCATTTTTTTGCCAAAATATCCAATACTGGAGAATTAATTAATCTTGAATGCTTTGGAAATGCTCCTGATAATAATGGAGGGGCAACTTATGACATATCTACTAGTTCTATATATAAAACGACAGAAGGTTTCATGTTTTTAGGAATTTATGGCTATAATAATAAATTTTACCATTATGATTTGGATTGGAATATAGTAGAAACATATAAAGATATTTATAGTAACGGTATTCTAGAACATTCTTACATAAATGATAAACTATATCTTTGGGGTGCAGTTAATGAAGCACCTAATGGCTTTGGAGGATTAGATGCATATATAAGTGTTGTAGATTTAAAAAATGTAGCTGTTAGCACTCAAGAATACATTACACAAACCCTTAAAATACATCCAAATCCTACAAGTGATTATTTATTAGTAGATAACCAATTAGAATTATTTAATGAACAGTACTCAATACAGAATATTAGTGGCGAAGTATTGTCACAAGGTCTCCTTTTGGATAATAAAATAGATGTCTCTAAATATCCCTCTGGGATTTATTTTCTAAACATTATTTCTGAAGATAAGCAGTACAATACTAAATTTATCAAACTTTAATTCCAATCACTTCACAATCACATTTTTCCTATATAATACGTTCTAATATGGTACATTCAAAATGAATTGCCATGAACTTCTCAAAGTATAATCCTAGAAAACATTCTAGGTCTACATTAAATTGTAGGCTTGTTTCTTGTTTAGTTAATAAGTATATTACACAACTAAGTAGGTAAACCATGAACTTCCAAAAGCACCCTTCCAATAAAATAGTATCTTCCGAACAGAAAGACAACACTTCTACATACATCCTAGAAAATGGGAGCTATCTCTCAGATTCCTTTAATTGCTTACCTAATGGGAGAATAGACAAACGTATTACAGGTATTGGAGCCACCTATTTAGAAATAACTGCGCCTAGACACTCCATAATAGTAGAACCATTAAAAGCTATTGCTGCCAATAAAGCATACAATCATAAAGATGATGAAGGTATAGCTACTATATATGTTGGTAGTAAAACGACCTATTACCCTAATGGAATGCCAAATAATCTGCTAAATCTACTCATCCAACAATATCATAAAGAAAAGAAATACATCAAAATATTAGTAGTTGCTGACAGTTTTGATAGAGTAATCAATACTATTGGAGCATCCGTATATCATGAGTTCTTTTTAGCTGTGGATGAAATAGATACGTTTCAGTCTGATTCTGGGTACAGAGATAAATTGGAGAAAGTAATGGACTATTATTTTAAGTTTGATAATGCTTGTGTATTATCTGCAACCTTAAAAGATTTCACTAATCCTAGATTAAAGCAAACACCTCTGACTGTTTTTGATTATCAGAATAAAGCTAAGGACAAAATAAATATAATCCATACCCACACTGCTAATAAGGAGCATGAACTGGTATTATTAATACAAAAACTATACGAACAAGGAGAAAAAATACTAGTAGCTTATAATTATATAGATGGTATTCTATACGCAATAGAGTTACTTCCAGAAGAGATTCAAGCGAAATGCAAAATCCTATGCAGTAGCAACAGTAAAAGAAGGGTTGATGAATATTATCAGGAATTTGCAGATACCAATAAATTAGTCAGTCCTATTACTTTTATGACCAGTGCTTACTTTTCTGGAATAGACATTAATAGTAGTTGCCATATAATTTGTGTTACTGATGGGAATAAAGATTACACCACTTTATCTATTGACAGAATTAGGCAAATACAAGGAAGAATTAGAGTGAATAATCCTAACAACCAAATATTGAGCCGTCATCTTATTTATTGTGAAAGAAAAAGTACAGAAGAAGAATATAGAACTGCTGATAAACTGTTGTTTTATGCTAAAAACACCATTAAAACGCTAGATTGTGTAAAGCATATTTATACAGGAGATAGAGATTCTTCTATACTGCTTGGAAAAATAAGAGATTCTATTACTAAGAGTGCCAATATCAGGGGGTATAGTTTAATTAGGTACGCATACAGGAAACAACAGGAGAATGATGACACAACTTTATCACTTGCATTCTCTATATCCAATTACCAACCTGCTTATTTTAGTATTGATGCACTATTGGAAACAGAGCGTACTATTAAAGAGTTATACCTCAAATACAAGGGATTGGAAAAAGGACTACTAGAATATTATGAAAAGGGTACTGTGAAAAAATCTTTTCCTAAGAATATAGATAATACGTCATTTGATTTAGTAAAGGAAAATCAGGCAAGGATTAAAACAAAGGATATTAGGGATGCTTTAGACTACATCACTGATAATGTACCTAACCAAAAGAAAATAGACAATATTAGTAATATAGAAGGAGCAACATCTATACAGCAGCAAGTTTATCATAATTACAACAAAATCTATGAGTGGGTAGGACAATCTAACGCCATCACTTATTTACGGGACAACTATTTTGACAAGGATAAAGGATTAGCAGCTAGGGATAGTAGAGCAGTTAAAAATTTAATTACCTCTGTTCAATTCTCTGCTTTATCAGAACATCATCCAGTCAAAAAACTGTTACTAGCAGCTTTTCCTATAGGCGAATTACTCACTAAAACGGAGATACATAGGAGAATCAATAACATTTATTCTAGGATGGATATAGGATTTGGAGAACTAAGAACACCTACCCAAGCGATGAAGCATATTAAATTGTTCTTTAAAATACAACCTGCCAAGAAAAAGGATAATCAAGGTAATCCATTGCATAAGATATTTGGGATTAATCCCAAAAATATTGAAATAATTAAAATTATGGGGGATAAGGAAAAAGGAGGTAGTATGTTCAGAGGATTATCTGTTGAGGATGACATATCAAAAGAACAAAAAAATGCCATTAATCCAGAAGATATAACTAAGGAAAATTTGTTGTCTGAAATAATATTTGTTGAAGAAATTGATGATTTTACGCTTAAAGAAATAATGGAAGAAATTAGCCAATTGAAAAAAAACTCAGAAGAGGACTTAACATTTAATGATGATATAGATTTAGCATCCTTAGAAGAAATCAGAAAAGAAATAAATGAGAAAACCCCTGATGATAACTTCATTCAGCTAGATTCTTCAATATTTGACAATATAGAAAAAATAGAGTTTGATACAGATGAAATCGCTGCAATCCGTAAGGAAATTGAAGATAAGGACAATGATGACATTTCAGGAGAATCACCAATAGAGATATAAACTATGGACTCCTAGAATCAATAAACATCCAAATACAAAAAACCTTTAGACTACCAACAAGGCACAAGATTTACAAAAAAAAAAAAAATTACAACATAGGAGAAAGTAAAGCAACTACAACAATGATACAAAAGAGTATCATGAAACAATACTACAGAAAAACTAACCCTATTATGGTATCAGTTTTACCCACTTAGTTGCGTATATAGATACATTAACTAAATAGGTGCGATAAATGACTGCTAACCTTGCTAACCAGCTTATTTAGCATTTTAACTATAGGAATATATGAAAATTATAATTAATGCATTCTATTTTATCGTTTCTATTGACAGTCAGAAATATATTAGAGGGATATTCGATGATATAGTAAAACTTAAATGTCAAACTAATGGCTTCTATTGTGAGTATATTTCTGTTGATACAGGGACAGAATTAATAGAAGCATTAAACCAGATTAGAAAAGATACTGAAAGTAAAGGTTTATATCCATATATACATTTTGAAGCACATGGGAATGAAGAGGGTATTAAACTTAGGTCTGAATTTAGAATCCCTTGGATGGGGTTATCAGAATTACTAACAGACATAAATATTGCATGTAAGAATAATTTATTTATTTCTATGGCAACCTGTCATGGAGGGTATTTCGCAGAGGCGTTGTATTATAATATGAATCCAGAACAACATAAAAAGATAAGGTCTGTTGCTTTATGCATTATTGGACCAGATAAGATTATATATGACTACAACACAGAACCAGGATTTACAGAGTTTTTTGATGCTTTAATTACAGATAAAAATTTAGATACTGCAATTAAAAGGTTAGAAATGTATGCTGAATATGAAGGGAGATTTATGATTTCTACAAATGTCCATGCTTTTAAAAAAGTGATAAACCACTTAGTCCAAAATGAATTATTGGTAGAAATTGAAAACAAGGAAGCTATAAGTTCAAGGATAAAAAATATGAACCAAACCTTTCGTAAGAAAGCGGGCAGAGATTTCACAAATATAGAGGTAAAGGAAATAATAAATAAGTTATATTCTAAAAGTTTCTTTATAGATTACTTTAATAAGCTGAGAGATGAGTATTTTATGGTTGACTTATATCCAGAACTAGATAAAAAGTTTCCTAAAATAAAAGATATAGGTTTTGAAAAATAACAAAACTAATAATTCTGGTGGAATACTTCTTTGAGGTATTCCATTTTTTTATTGATTATAAAAGAGATATATTTGTTTTTTGTTAATTTTAAAACTAAACTAATGAGTTTACACCAAAGACTTCAAAATACAACAAGTGAAGAAGATGTCAAAGACATTTACATAAAAGCACTTGGTCTAAAAGAATATCAAAAGAATCTTATTGATATTCAGACTAAAGAAATATGGTTTGAAGCTAAAGAAGGGTATAAAAACTCAACCTATCAAATGTTTACTCAATTACTTCATTATGTTCAAGCAGCGTTAAAAAAAGGTGAGTACATACCACCATTTTTAAGTGTTATAGATACTCGTAAAGCTGCAATAATGAAAACAGATGATGTATTACCATTCTTGAAAAAAAAGACTATTAAATGGGGTAAATCTGCTAGTAATTATTCACAAGAAGCTTTAGATGCTGTTTCAACTTTCATAGGAACTCATCTTGTATCATTTAATATTGAAACACATGAAGAAGAATTTATTGAAACTATAAAATCAGCAATAAAGAATAATGACATTATCAGAATCCAAATAACACCTGACAATTTAAAACAAGTGTTTGATAAGTGGATGGATATGATAGGTCAAGAAATAGATAATGTAGAGGATGAAGACCATGTATTATTATTTTTTGCAGATATAATGCACGATGGAAATATGTCAACACATGAAGGATTACCTGCTGAACTGTTACATAAAAATCAATCTCCTGTATTTTCATTAAATGGGAAAATGTATGAGTTAAACAATAAAGAAGGGTATAGAAGGTTTTGGTCAATTTATGGTAAACCTCCACATAAACATTATAGAGATTACTTGTTAGAAAGAAGAGATAGTTTAATTCCTTTGGATGAAAGAAGTTTTAAAGGGGCATATTATACGCCATTAAAATTAGTTGAAAAAGCCTATGATAAATTAACACAAACACTTGGTAAAAATTGGCAAAAAAACTATATCGTTTGGGATATGTGTTGTGGTGTTGGAAATTTAGAAACCAAACATTCCAATCATAGAAATTTATTTATGTCAACATTAGACCAAGCAGACATAGATATAATGAAAGCCACTAAAACTTGCGCTGCTGCATATAGATTTCAATATGACTACTTGAATGATGATATAGATGAAAATGGTAAGATAGATTATACAATTACTAATAAATTACCAAAAGAATTATTAGATGCTATATTATCAAATAAAAAAATACTCATACTAATAAACCCACCATATAAAGAAGCTACAAACTTTGAAAATATAGCAATGGGAGAAAATGCTGAAAATCAAGAAGGTGTTGCTAATACTAAAATAGCTAGATATTGTATGAATGAATATGGTAAAGCTAGAAATGAATTATTTACACAATTTTTAGTTCGTATTTCAATGGAAATACCAAATTGTACTCTTGCAATATTTAGTACAATGAAATATATAAATGCACCTAATTTTGAAAAATTTAGACAAGTTTGGTCAGCAAAATATTTAGATGGATTTATTATTCATAATAAAATATTTGAAGGAATTAATGGTAAGTTTCCAATAGGTTTTTTAATATGGGAAACTAATAATGAATCAGAAGAAAAAACTTTTATTGACATAATAAGTACAGAAATTTATGATAAAAATGTTAATCCAATAGGAGAAAAAAAATTTTACAATATACCTAATGGAAAACTTTTAAATAAATGGCTAAAAAGACCTAAAAAAAACAACGTTGAAGTTATCCCATTAAAAAACGGTGTTAAACCATATACTTCAAAACCAAGAGTAAAACATTGGTCAGATGATGCAATTGCATATATGTATTGTGGCGTGAATGATTTGCAACACGCAGAACAGCAAACTGTAATATATTCCTCTCCTTATGGTGGTGGAAATGGTTTTTATATAACCCCTGAAAACCTTTGGAAATCTGCTATTATTTTTTCTGTAAGAAGGCTTGAAAAACCTACATGGATAAATGACCGTGACCAGTTTTTACAACCATTAAAGGAACTTAATCAAGAATTTAAAAACGATTGTTTAGTATGGATGTTATTCAATAGATGTCAAAGAACAGCTAGTACAAAAGAACTAATTTGGGATAACAAAAAATGGGAACTAACAAATCATTTCATTCCATTTACTGAATCTGATTTAGATGCCCCTGACAGGTTCAAATCTGACTTTATGGTTAATTATTTAAAGGAATTAGATATTTCAATAGAATCTAAAAAATTATTAGACGAAGGAAAAAAAGTATGGCGTGAATATTTTAAATACGTAGATAATAAGGGTGTGAGAGACGAACTTAAATTAGATTGCGCTGATGTAAGTTGGTATCAAGTTAGAACTGCTTTAAGTAGAAGAACTGACATAGATAATAATATTACAATTAATTTTACAGATTTTTATACTGCATATAAAGAATTAACAGATAAACTATATCCACAAGTTTACGAATACGGTTTTTTAAGAAAATAAATATGACTAAAACTATAATTTACATACATGGATTTAGGTCAGATGGAGCGTCATCTAAACCACAAAAAATCCAAAAATTATTACCCAACTATAAAATTGTAACAGATAGCTTTTCTTCTAATCCTACCATCGTTATAGACCATTTAAATGAACTTTACAATGAAGCTGATGGTGAGGTTATATTTATGGGTACTTCTTTAGGTGGCTTCTACGCCATGTATATTGCTATTAAATTAGATTGTAAATGTGTATCAATAAATCCATCACTATTATCACATCAAACATTAGCTGACCAAGTAGGAAAATATAAAACTTTTAACCTAGAACATGACTATCACTTTAAAACAGAATACCTAGACACACTAGAAGTTTTACATGATGAATTATTGGAGCGATTAAAGGGTATAAAAAATAAACCAACTGTTATATTTAATGAGAATGATGATGTGATACACCATACTCTATTCGAGAATTTTAAACAATATTTCAATTTAACATACTATCCTGATGGTGGACATCGTGCAACTAACATTGAAACAATAATTGAAGACCTAGGTTTTTAGGTGTTAGGATGATATTTTTAGCACCCAGTAAGCGGATAGTCAGTTAATACTATTCATTGCCAATAAAGCAGTAATCGCAAATATGAATAAAAATATTCCTTATTGGTTTATTATTCTATATATTAGTAGGACTTTTTTACTAGGGATTAAGGGATTAAATTTATGATTTATAAAAACACCCAACCACTCACAAAGAGCGGTCAGGCGTGGACATACCAATGGTTAGCAAATAGCACGCAGCTAAGAGCTAATCATCAAAAGTCTAGACTTATGTGGTATGTGATTTTAGTTTAAGAACCAGGAGTAAGCATTCTCACCATCTAAAGCATCTGCTATACCTTTGGTGAAAGTAAAGGCATTAGCATTTCTGTCAAGGAAGGTATCAATGTAGGAGGATTTAACCGAGCCTGTTAGCAGATTATACATATTCCAAAGGTTAATAGTACCATCAGAGTTACGTCTAAAGCTATCGTCCTTGTAATATTCACGGGTCATACTGCTGATTTGAGAATCAGATATTAGTAGTTCAGGAACTCCTTTCTTTAATTCTTTAGGCAAATGATTGTACATTCTAGCTTTCCCAAGAATAGTAGCAAACTCTTTCTCTGATAGCTCATAATCAGGGAATTTGGATAGTAAATTTAGATGCTGACTGCTGTTGTAGTTATTGACTACATTGTAAACGGCAGTATACAACTCTTCCAAGCTACGTACTTTTATTTCAGAAGAAAAACCATCTGTCCATACACATAAATTGGTGCAGACTTTCACTTTAAATCCAATGAAGAATTTGAAATGTTGGTTAGCTCCATGTTTATTATGTAGGTTGTCCACATTGTAGGCTTTAACTCCACCAAAGCAGAGGGATAAGGTTTGCCCTGCAACTGTTTCAACAATCTCAGGAATTTCACAGACCCAAGCAAGACGCTCATAATAGATAGTCTTTTCATGTTCTAACAATTCAGCAGCCTTCTTATTTCTAGCGTCAAAAGTTCTGCCTTTGATAGCATGAGAAACTCTAATAGCAGGAAAAGTTGAATTGTAGCCTGACAGCTCTTCTACAATATCTCTAGTATTAGTAATGAAATCAGCCTGACTTATCAGCGGTGTATTATCCTTGACAAATACAGGAATAATGTGCTTGTTACGGATTTCATTAAGGTCAATAACTGTAGTATTGGCTTCAATAAATTTACTGTTGTTAACGGTAGCAACTCTTTCAGGAGTAGTCTGTACTCCATTTTGGTCATTTAATATTTGCAATTCCATTGGATTGTGCTTTAGTTATTTTTGGTAATGAAGTGGTCAAGGTATTTTTCCTAGCCACAAAATCAGGTTCTAATAAGTCGTATAGTTCTTTGTAGTTGCGATAAATGACATTTAAGGCTTCAACTGTTTCACATTTATCAATCATTGCTTTTACATCACTAATAGTGATACCAGTATTGCACCAGTCTTTTATTTGCTGTCCTGTTTCTTCTGTTATTACAAAAGGAATTTTTAGGGGTGCAAACAGACCAGTTCTATCTTTAGATACAGTAGCTTGGTGTGCCACATCTAATTCAAAGACCACGGAGAATTCATACTCTGTATCTTCTGCGGTATTGGCTTTCAAACCAACTTTCTCAGGTGCAAGTTTCCCATTCTTCTCAACCATGACGTAATCATGCTTCGTTCTCATGGTACAAATGAAATGAACAGGAGTCTGTATAATCTTGTTAATAAACTCTTGGTGTAAGGGCTTTAGTTTTGCCCAGTTTTGAAAAGAGTTGCCCGACATTCCAGAATGGTAATCCTTAATATATGCCCAAGCATGAGAAAGAGAATCAATAATTATTAATTCGATTCCTGCTTTGACACAAACATCAATAGCCTCTATGTACTTCTTAGGAGCAAGTGGTGGCTCAAGCGTAAGTACTTGGTAGTTTCCAAAGTGAGCGTATAAATCAGCAGATTTTTCAGAATCTATTACAGCTACTTTAGATAAGTCACCAACTAATCCTTTTGCCAAGAGTAAAGCTGAATAAGTCTTACCACAACCTGAAGGTGCTTGAATACCAAGCTTCATAAAACTCTGCTTTCTTTGTGCAGTTCTTAATTGCATAACACATTGATTTTAAATAATTCCATTAAAAAAGGGTAGCAACACCATTGTCACTACCCTTATCTTCTTCATTCTTAACTGTCCCATTTTCAGGGAGTAATTCATATAATTCTCTGAGCCTATTTTCCCATCGCCTAATACCTTTTTGATTAGATTTTAACTTGCCATTGCCTGATTTTATTTTGCTCTTATAAGCAGCCAAATTAGCCTTAGCATTCTTAATCGCAGCCATTAATATAGTAGGGTCGATAGCATCATTTGCTGTATGAGTTTGGTCGTTATATTCTAATGTGGGTTCAATGTTGTGATTCTTAGTAGGAACATTTATATGTCGAATGAATTCTGAGTAAGAACGGTAGTCATAATACTCTAAGTAATACGCAGCTAGCCAAAAAAGAAGCTCTAATAATAAAGTCACAAGTGCAAAATGTTCCGCTTGAAATTGCACATTTTGTTTATGATTAGTTATAATATTAAAAGATGTTTGATTATTCTGCTGTTCTCTTTCCAGTATCGTATTCAGTATTTCAGTACGTTGTGCAGTCAGTTCTTGTATAGTTGCTTGGCTTGTAGTTGTAGTAGTTCCTTTCCATCGAGTATTTCTTGCAGCTTCTATTTGTCCATCCAAAGCTTCTAATTGTACATTTAATGAATATATATCCTGTAATTCTATATCAGGAGTAGTACTCAGCTGGACTACCATTTGTTTACTCCCGTAATAAGAAGACAGCACAGATAAGCTTGATACTAATAGCAGGACAAGAATAGGTATTACGAAATATTTTTTGTGCGCCAACCATTCTTTGAAAATGACTCTACTCAATCTTCTTTTGAGTATTTCTACAAGTAATACCGTTGCAATAGATATGGCAATAGATATATACCAGTTTGTAGTAAGACTTAGTACAAAAATTAAAATCAGTGTGGAAGCCGTTATACCACTTAGTGTATTGAATAAGTAAGTGGCTAAGTAGGTAATTCCATAAATAGTCCTGTACTTCTTGTAGTACGGAATGGGTTTGTACTTCTGGTCTAACAATTGGAAATAGTTGGATTCTCGGAATACTTCGTACTCCTTGTGGAAATGATTTTGATGTAGCATGTGAATTAGGTTTAAGTGCATGAAAGTGTGACACTGTTTTTGGAGTATAAATTCAAAAAATAATAATATTAATCGATGTATTTATTGACATTGGGCGTGCTGATTATTATATTTGCATATCTCAAAATGTGACAGTTGTTTTGAGTAATAACGACTAAATATAAGTATAAGACCAGAAAAGAATCCAACCAGAGAATTTAACACCTGTCAATTTTTTTTAATTTTTTAATATTTTTTAATATGAACCCAAATAGGTTTCAAATTACTGTTAGTCCTCTTGATAGGACTACAAAGGTTAAGGATTTTAGAACGGAGCGATTACTAATTAATGGCAGTAATAGCTCAAGTGTAACACAGAAAGAATTAATGAATTTAGTAGTTGCTCCACACAGTAGAACATGGAGCAATATGATTTTTGAAGGATGTAGTAAGACTGAAAATTTTAAGTCCTTACAAGTAGTAGCCTTAGATTTTGACAATAAACCAGAGGATGTAGAACAACCACTATTACCAAAGGATGTAGTAGAAAGGTGCAAGAAATATGGATGCGATGTGTCATTTATATATTCTAGTTTCAGTCATACAGAAGAACAACCAAGATATAGGGCTGTATGGGTACTAGATAGTATTATTACAGATTCAACTGTAGCCAAGAATGCAATTAATACATTGTATGGATTATTCCCAGAAGCAGATAAAGTATTAGACCTTGCTAGGATATGGTTAGGAGGAAAAGATATTTTGTACTATTCTGACGAGTATGTATTATCATGTTCTAAAATCTTAGAGTTAGGTTATTTACTAAAAGTGGTAGATGCAGGTAGCAATACAGCTAGGACAGGTAAGAATTACTTGAAGAAAAACTCTAATCCCCTATATAATACTATAGAGGATAGGAATAAATCTTCAGTTCAATCTAATTACTCTATTGATGATAAAGTAATAAATTATGATTACAACTATGCTCGTCAATATTCAACATTATTAAATGACCTATTAAATGCAAAAGTTAAAATATGGCATAACGATTTGTTATTATTAGCATCTAATCTATTTATAATTGAAGGAGGAATGAAATTCTACAAAAGAAAGTAAGAGAAATCCTGTAATATGTAATACTAAGATGTACATCATATCCTATATTAAACATCGCTGGGAAGTAGGTAGCCCTATTTTCCCCATGTCATTTAATATTTTACCTAGTAATAACCCTGATGCACATTTGTATAGCAAATACAATAATTTACTAGAAATACGTCCGCACACCCAGTATGATAAAGCAAGACTAATCAATCCTGCGCCAGAAGGATACGCTTTGGATGATGCTAGAAATATATTGAAAGAAGAATTTGAAGCAGCTATAGCAGCAGATGATAATAGTATTTATCTATTCAAATGTGCCACAGGATTAGGGAAGACTTCTCTAGCAATCAATCAAGAAAGTGTAGCTATATTTTTTCCTACTCATGATTTGAAACAGGAGCAAGCAGAAAAATCTAAGATTAATCCTATTTGTACACATAATCTAGCAGACTATGATATTCCTGATGAATTAATGACTCAATACACTAATTGGTGTAGTGTAGGGCAATTCAAACACGCTAATTATTTAATTTCGGATTATACTAAAAATGCTAAGGTTTCTTTAGGGGATTCTTTACAACTACTAGGATATAATACACAATATCAAGTTTGTAATACCAGTGATAAGACTATTTTTGGTACACACAGTAAAGGAATTTATAAGGATTATGAAAAGAAATCTACATATATTTTTGATGAAGACCCAATTAATACTTTGTTTCAAATTAATAAATGCTCCACAGCAGACTTGCGAATAGTTGCAGGGATTCTTCAACAGCATGGAAACCAAGCAGACGCACATATGATTGAAAATTTAGTTACGCAAATAGATAATGGTATTTCCTTATTTAGTATTGAAATAAAATCCTTTGTATTTGATGATAATAGTTCTGTAGAAGCTGCTATCATGGAATACCATAAAAGGACAAAGAATAGCAATAATGTGTTTGGTTTATTGTTCTCTGAAAATCCTTATTTTACTATTAAATACAAGGACAAAAAGGATGTTAAGGGAGATAAGATAATCTACTATATCAATTACAAGCGATTCAAGGAAAACAAAAAATACATAATCTTGTCTGCTACTGTAAATGAAGCTATATATAAGAGCTTGTACGGAGATAGAGTGAAATTTATTGATATTTCTAATGTCCAAGAAAAAGGGCAAGTAGTACAGTTTAGTGATAAGAGCTTTGCAAGAAGTAGTATAAGAAAGCAATTGGGTAGCCATAAGCAACGTATAGATATAGCAAATACTTTTAAATCAAATCTCCCTGTTATTGGGTTTAAAGAGAGTAAAGATTATTTAAGAATTCTGTAAAGGATTTACATTTCGGTAAATGTGAAGGTTCAAATATCCTTACAGGACAAGATTTAAAGATTGTTGGGACACCTCATTGCAGTCCAATTGCAATTGAATTAATGTGCAAAGTACTTGGCATTAAGACATCTTCTAAGGATTTTGATTTTAGAAAACAGAAGATACAATACAATGGATATGAATTTACTATAGTAACATCTGACAATACTGCTGTACGAGCCATTCAATTCTATTATATTGAAAGAGAATTAGTACAAGCGATTGGAAGGGCTAGATTACTGGATAATGAGTGTACAGTATATTTGTTCTCAGATTATCCTATCCCAAATGCTGAACAGCATAGGTTAAGAGATATTAGAAATTTAGTAGCAGCATAGACATACAAGGGGGACTAATCATCCCCCTTCCCTTTCAACTTTTCACCTAAACTTGTCATCTGTTCACCCAATTTCTTGTTGACCACTTTTCCGTAATATTTTTGTGTAATAGCTAAAGATGAGTGACCAAGCAGCTCCGATACCACTTCCATTGGAACATCATTATAAAGTAATACTGTAGAAGCAAAAGTTTTTCTAGCTACATGGTGTGTGAGTTTCTTTCTAATGCCTACCTCTGTAGCAACTTCTTTCAAGTATTTATTGAATTTCTGATTAGTTATTGACGGTAGCAACAGCTTATCACTAGGAATATCATTATAATCTTTATTGTTATATTGATTTAGTATAGCAATAGCTTTGGGGAGCAGTGGTATCATTAAAGCTTTTAATGTCTTTTGCCGTTGTATCTTAATCCAAGCCTTCCGATCCACACCTCTTATAATATGCTTCCTAGCAAGTTTAGACATTTCTGTATAAGCCAGACCTGTGTAGCAACAGAAGATAAAGGCATCTTTAACCCTTGTTAACCGTTCACTGGATAAGTCATAACTTTCTAATAGCAATAATTCATCTTTCTCCAGGAACACCACTTGTGTACTCACAGATTTAGCTTTATGAAGCACTAATGGGTCTTTGTCTAACAACTCATGAGCAACAGCATATTTGATGATTTTCTTAACTCGCTGAATAGTCTTATTAATAGACACTTGTTTCATGTTCTTTTCAGTTAACAGATAGTGTTCTAAATCCAGTAGAAATTTGATTTTAACATTGGACAACAAGATGTCATCTTTGTTATACTTGATTCTAATAAATTCTTTTAGTTGTTTATAGAATCCTTCAAACTTCTTATACGTAGCAATAGAATAGGTTTTTCCTACTAATTTGTACATCTCATTATTGTGCTTTTTAAAGGCTTGTAAGAAAGTCTTTATCTTTTGGTGGGATTTGCCTAGAAGCTCGTTGTATAAAGTGTCTAAGGTAAAATCTTCATCTTCCAGTTGATGCTTTAAGGACAAATTTAATACCTTGCCTTTAATGGCAGTAAGATAGTTGTTTATCTCTGGAGCATTAGGAGCAGTATCAATAACAGCCCTTGTATTACTATTCCAATTTTCAGGACTAATGAAGAATCCTGTGGAGAAGTGGCGTTGTTTCTTGTCTAATGTGATTCTGCAATAAATAGGAGCAGTTCCAGATGAATTGATTTTAGCTTTGTATAAAAAGAATAAAAGTTTGAATTGTGGTTTCATAACAGATGGTTTTAGTTATGAACTTAGTAGTAGGAAAGAAAGGAAGGTACCATTTAAGATACCAATATAGATACCATTATAAAGATGATGGATACCATTTTAGATACCTTTATAAGCAGATTAACAGGATATATAAAACATAAAAGCCCAGCAATCGTAAAGATTACTGAGCTTTTGCGCTCCCTCTAGGACTTGAACCTAGGACCCTCTGATTAACAGTCAGATGCTCTAACCAGCTGAGCTAAGGAAGCTTTTAAATAATACCTTTCTTTCAAAAGGCGAGTGCAAATTTATTACATTTCAGATAAAAGTGCAATCTTTGAGCAAATTTTTTTAAAAATATTTTCACATGAGTTTATTAACAGTAGGAACAGTAGCTTTTGATACCATCGAAACCCCTTATGGAAAGGCGGAAATGGTGGTTGGTGGCGCAGCTTTATACGCAAGTATTGCAGCATCACATTTTACAGATACAATCAATTTAGTATCTGTAGTGGGAGACGATTTTCCACAAGTCGAGTTGGATTATATGGAAGCTCGAGGGATAACCTTGGATGGCTTGCAAATAAAAAAGGGAGAAAAATCTTTCTTTTGGGCAGGAAAATACCACGACAATATGAATCAGCGAGATACACTCGTTACCGATCTAAATGTTTTGGCGGACTTCGACCCTATTTTGCCCGAGAGTTATAAAACGTCCAAATTTTTGATGTTGGGTAATTTGACTCCTGAAGTTCAAATGAAAGTCATCCAACAAATGAAAAAACGTCCAAAACTAATCGTTATGGATACGATGAATTTTTGGATGGATATTGCTATGGACAGTTTGAAAAAAGTAATCAAGGAAGTCGATGTCTTGACAATCAACGACGAAGAGGCTAGACAATTGTCTGGTGAGTATTCTTTGGTAAAAGCTGCCAGAATGATTCACAAGATGGGACCTGAATTTCTCGTTATTAAAAAAGGAGAGCATGGTGCACTTCTTTTTCACAAAGACAAAATCTTTTCTGCACCCGCATTACCTTTGGCAGATGTATTTGATCCAACTGGGGCAGGAGATACTTTTGCGGGCGGTTTTATCGGCTATTTGGCAAGTAAGAATAGTATCAGTTTCGAAAATATGAAACGAGCTTTGATTTATGGATCAGCAATGGCTTCTTTTTGTGTTGAAGAGTTTAGTATAGGACGCATGAAAGGTTTGAAAAAATCTGATATTACTAAACGACTAAAAGAATTTGTTCGTTTGACAAAATTTGAACTCTAATGAACCTCCCTTTACGAGTAGCAAGGCGGTATTTGTTCAGCAAGAAATCTACGAATGCGATTAACATCATTTCGGGGATTTCTATATTTGGCTTGTCTATTGGCACAGCTGCCTTGGTACTCGTATTGTCTGTTTTCAACGGTTTCGAGGATTTGATAACTGGCTTGTTTAGCAATTTCAATCCCGATATCAAAGTCCAACCTGCTGAAGGAAAAGTATTTTACGGTCGATTCGCTTCAAATAGCACAAATCAAACAGTTGAAAGGGATAGAATTTGTTTCTAAAACCATCGAAGAAGTCGCTATTTTTGAATACAAAGGCACACAAGATATTGGTACGCTCAAAGGAGTCGATACTTATTTTAAAGATGTCACTCAAATTGACTCGACGCTTCGAGAAGGAGATTATATCTTGCAAGATGGCGAGCGTTCAATGGCAGTTGTTGGCGCAGGTATGCGCAACAAATTAGCGATTAATGTAGACGACCCTTTTTCTACGATAACCGTATATATGGCGAAACGAAAAAGTGTTGGACCAATTGGCGATCCATTTAGAAAAAAGTATGTGTACCCAGCGGGGGTACATTCAATATCCACAAGATTTCGACAACCAATACATTTAACGTCTCTTTCTTTTGCTCAAAAAATATTAGAATTCAAAAACGAAATTAGTTATTTGGAAATAAAATTGAGCGAAAATGCCAATGAAGAAAAAGTCATCGCTGCTTTGCAAACGATATTGGGCAAAGGTGCAGTTATCAAAGATCGCTATCGTCAAGACGAAGCTTTTTTAAAACTCATGAACATCGAAAAATGGATGAGTTTTGCCATTTTATCCCTCACTCTTTTGCTGGTGGCGTTCAATCTCATTGGTTCTCTTTGGATGATTGTCATCGAAAAAAAGAAAGATATTGCCATTTTGCAATCAATGGGAGCAGACAAGCCGCTCATCCGAAATATATTCTTGAGCGAAGGGTTATTGATGTGTTTGCTTGGATTATTTATTGGTTTTTTGTTAGCTATAATTCTTTATGTTGTTCAAAAAAACTTTGGTATCGTTCCCATTCCCGATGGATTTGTCATCGAATCCTATCCAATAAGTATGCGCTTTTTCGATTTCGTAGTCGTTGGTATTACGGTTATTTTAATCGGCTTGGTCGCCTCTTTTCCACCCGCTTTTCGAGCGCAACGTATTTCTGCAATGGTACGAGAGCAGTAGACAATTGCGTGACACGATTTTAAAGATTTACTTGATACGACACGATTAGTATACTTCGTAATTGCTTATGCAATTAAAAAAAATCGTGTCACATCCTGAAAATCTAATAAATCTTGTACTGCCCGAAAATATCAATCAAAAGATGTATTTTTGCAACGCTTTTATTTTTTCAATTAAAAGCAGAAAAAATAGACATTATTCTGAAAGAATTTAAAAAGGAGGCGGGTGGCTAGCTATACTGTTGCTAGCACAAGCGATGCGACCCGCCGAAATAGTGGGCTTGGCGGCTCCGCCGCCAAGCTTTCTATGCGAAATTCCGTAGAATAATCTTTAATAACCACATCCGATTAAACCTATTTAAAAAAATAGTATCCAAAGAGAGTTCTCTGTCTGTTGGAATCATTTCTTGAATTGATTCGTTAAGAAAGAGAAAAAATATAGCCATAATGAGTAAAGAATTATTTTTACATAATAGCCTTTCCAGAAAAAAAGAAATATTCAAACCCATACAAGATGGACATATTGGTATGTACGTTTGTGGACCAACAGTTTATAGCGATGTGCATTTAGGCAATTGCCGAACCTTTGTCAATTTCGATATTATTTATCGTTATTTAATGTATTCGGGTTTCAAGGTTCGTTATGTTCGGAACATTACAGATGTAGGACATCTCGAAGGAGATACGGATATTGGGGCAGAAGATAAAATCTCGAAGAAAGCTCGGCTCGAACAGCTAGAACCAATGGAAGTGGTTCAACATTATACCAATGGTTTCCATGACATGATGCGTGTTTTCAATACGCTTCCTCCCAATATAGAACCTCGTGCTACGGGACATATTATGGAACAAATCGAAATGGTGCAGCAAATTTTAGACAATGGCTATGGCTACGAGAAAAATGGTTCGGTTTATTTCAATACTTTGAAATTTGCAGAAGAAAATGATACTTATGGTAAATTGTCGGGTAGAATTATAGAAGATTTGTTGGTAGAAACAAGAGATGATTTGAAGCATCAAAGCGAGAAAAATCATCCTTCTGATTTCGCTATTTGGATCAAAGCAGATCCTACACACCTCATGCGTTGGAATTCTCCTTGGTCGGTTGGTTTTCCTGGTTGGCATTTAGAATGTTCTGCCATGAGTACCAAATATTTGGGTAAAACCTTTGACATACATGGAGGTGGAAATGATTTGAAATTCCCACATCACGAAAATGAGATTGCTCAAAACGAAGGAGCTTGTAAATGTTCTCCTGCCAATTATTGGTTGCACGCCAATATGCTTTTGATGAATGGCAAAAAAATGTCTAAATCAATCGACCCAGAAACAGGCGTGAGCAATTCCATTACTCCCGAAGAATTATTTTCAGGCGAAAGTCCACATATTACAAAGGGTTATAGCCCGATGATGATACGCTTTTTTATGTTGCAATCGCATTATAGAAGTACCTTGGATTTGACCAATGATGCTTTATTGGCTGCCGAAAAAGGTTATCGCAGATTGATGGAAGGCAACAAAATATTGCAAGAATTGACGCATACAGGAGCAGGAACGGCAACTGCACTAGACAAAGAAATGAATGATTTGATGGATAGTGCTTATACCGATATGAGTGATGATTTCAATTCACCAAAAGCTTTGGCTCGACTCTTCGAACTCGTTCCAAAAGTAAATGGATTTAAAGCAGGACATTTGTCGATTAAGGATATTACAAGTGATACTTTAGTGCGATTGAAGCAAGTCTTCCAAGATTTTATTTTTGAAATATTTGGATTAAAAGATGAAACGCACGCCGCTGCCGACGGCAACGGCGCAATGGATGGATTGATGAGTCTGATTATTGATATTCGTCAAACCGCACGAGCTAATAAAGATTGGACGACTTCCGATAAAATTAGAGATACTTTAAAAGAAGCCAAAATTGTTCTCAAAGATGGTAAAGAAGGAACAACTTGGATAAAAGAATAAAAACGATGAAAAAAATACTCAACTCCATATTCCTTTTAGGAATGCTAGGTTTTTTACTTACAACAACAGCTTGTTTAGAAGAAGGAAGAGACCCAACTAAACACAACGTAAAAGCTTCTGATGTGGATGAACCAACGACAGTACGAAAAATTCCAGCTTTCGATAAGGATTCCGCTTATGCCTTCGTAGCAAAACAATGTAGCTTTGGGCCACGTGTTCCCAACTCGGCCGCACACAAAGCTTGTAAAAATTGGCTTTCTGCCAAGCTAACAGAATTTGGCGCAACCGTTATCGAACAAGATTTCAAAGCGACGGGCTATATCGGTGTAGAGTACAATGGCACCAACATAATCGGACAATTCAATCCTGAACGCAAAAGACGTTTGTTGCTTGGCGCACATTGGGATTCTCGATTTATTGCAGACAAAGATACCAAGCGTGTAGACGAGCCAATTGATGGCGCAGATGATGGAGCAAGTGGTGTAGGAGCTTTATTGGAAATTGCTCGACAACTCGGCAAAAATGGAATTGATATTGGTGTTGATATTATCTTTTTCGATGCAGAAGACCAAGGCGAAGACAATGGAGATAATCCAACTTCTTGGTGCTTGGGTTCTCAATATTGGGCAAACAAACCACATAGAGCAGATTACGATGCGATGTATGGAATTTTGTTGGATATGGTTGGAGCAAAGGGTGCTCGTTTTGCACAAGAAGATTTGTCTTTACAAATTCACCCTCAACTAGTCAATAAAGTTTGGGATTTGGCAGAAAAAATGGGACAAGGCAAATACTTCGTCAAAGCACAAGGCGGAGGTGTTACCGACGATCATTATTTTGTGAGTACTATTTTGCGAGTGCCAATGATTGATATCATCAATCTTCCAGAAGGCAATAAGACCTTTGGTTTTTACCATCACACACATGCAGACAATATAGACCTCATAGATCCCGAATCACTTTATGCAGCAGGACAAGTCGTTTTGGCTGTTGTCTATCGTCAGAATAATGGTACTTTTTAGAAAATAAATTTGAAATCAATATTATTTCTTTTGTGTTTTTCCACAGCGCTTTCCGCCCAAACAAAAAGTATTACGCTTTTGTTTGCGGGCGATATTATGGGGCATGAAGAACAAATAGAATCCGCTACCATTGTCGAAAATGAAAGCTACGATTACGAATCTTGTTTTCAGTATGTAAAACCCCTTATCGAGAAAGCCGATATTGCTATAGCCAACCTCGAAGTTGTTTTGCCAGGAAAACCACCTTATCAGGGTTTTCCTTATTTTAAGAGTCCAGATGTCTTAGCAAGGGCGCTAAAAAAAAGCGGGTTTGATGTGTTGGCCACTGCAAACAATCACTCCAATGACGATAATGTAAGAGGCTTGGTACATACGATTGATGTGCTTCGCCAAAATAAAATTCATCAAACAGGCACTTTCAAAAATAAAACAGAAAGAGAATTATCCTATCCTTTAATTGTTTACAAAAAAGGCTTTAAAATTGCTTTCCTCAATTGCACTTTTAGTACCAATAAACGCCGAACAATTCCTCCTACAATCGTCAATATGATTGATGAAAAGGAATTGAAAACTGATTTAAGAGAAGCAAAAAAAATGAAACCCGATGCTATTATTGTATTGGTACATTGGGGAAAAGAATATGCTTTGGAAGAGCATCGAGAACAAGAAAAATTGGCGAAAAAACTATTTGCTTGGGGCGCAGATTTGGTAGTTGGCTCACATCCTCATGTTATACAACCTATCAAAACAGTAGAATACCGAAATAGCGATAAAAAAAAGGAAAAAGGCTTGGTCGTTTATTCGTTGGGTAATTTTATTTCCAATCAACTAAAGTTGGATACCGACGGAGGAATTTTGTTTGAAGTTACCTTAAAAAAAGAGGAATCTACTCAAAAAACGATGATTCAAGAAGCGACATACATTCCGATATGGCGATTTATAAAAAAGAGAAAAGGAGAAAAAGACCAATTTTTCACCATTCCTGTAGCTCCTTTTGAAAACGCTTCTAGAGAGATTGGCTTAGGTCAAAAAGATAAAAAAGCGATGCAAATATTTGCGAGTCGTACTCAAAAACGCTTAGAAAAGGCACCTTGTAAAGAACAAAAAATAACTTGGAAGGAATTGGGATTAGAGTAAAAGTATTACAGGCATAAAAAAAAGTGCAACGCTTTAAAGCGTTGCACTTTTTTTTATGCCTGTAAGCAATGCGTTTAATTTTGGTTACAAACATTAATCAAAGCGATATAAGCCAAATCTTCTTCGATTTCCGGAGCATATTCAAAAAGCAATTCATGCTTTGGATAATGGCTAAATAAAGTATCCATCAGCAAACGTTTTGCTGCTTTTCGCTTTTTCATTAGATACAAACAAGCCACTTTGGCATAAGCCATTTCTGCAGAAGGAAAAGGAAGGTGCAATTCTGCTTCTTCTGCTTTTTCCCAAGCCAATTCAAACTGCTCCGTATCTATCAAGAAAGTAATTAATTGCAACCAATAAGTTACAATATCTGGAGTCAAGTCAGCAGCTCTTTCGAAACATTCAAAAGCACCTTTATAATTATTGGTTTGGAAATAAGCTTCTCCTAAAATCGCATAATAGGCTTCTTTTCTACCATTGATAGAAATCGCTTTTTGGTACGATAGAATAGCATTTGACCATTTTCTTTGTTTGGCAAAACATTGTCCTAAACGATAGTGTGCATAAGAGCAATTTGGATCTATTTTTATCGCTTTAGTATAAAATAGATAAGCGACACTATAATCTTCTTTCATTTCATAGCATTCGCCAATAGAGGAAAGCAATTCGCTATCAGGTTCTGTTTTTCTTAACAAATCTTCAAATGCATTCAATGCTCTTGTATAGTCATTCAGCTTAAAACAGACATCTGCATAAGCTTTATAAGCGGGCAAGAAAGTATCATAAGCGATAAAAGCATATTCGAAGGCATCTGCGGCATTTTCATATTGCCTCAGATAGCTATAAGCTTGCCCAATATTGTACCAAGCTAAATGCGAGTAAGGTGTTTTCTCGATTAACTCTAAATGAAAAGCAATGCTATCTTCATAGCGCTGATTGATTTCGACACAAAATAAAATTTTATTGAGTGCCAATTCATTTTGAGGTTCTTGACGCAATTTATTTTTCAGGCGATTATACAACTCTTCGATATCTTCGAATTGCTCATCAATTTTAGCCTTACTAATAAATGTGCCATCGAGACTAAACTTAGGAAAAGGTTGATAATAAGACTCATCTTCCAATAAATTTTCTTCTTTAGCATCCTGAATTAGCAAAAGCAATTGACCGCGAAAGCGATGAATCTTTTCATCGCTAGGCGCACAAACCAATGCTTTATTAGCAGCTTTTAATGCCAAATTGTTTTGATTGGAATCTGCCAGCAATTTTGCTTTACAAAAATAAAGCGGAGCAGAATAATGATATTGTAATAAACCATGTTCTACCACTTGTAGCGCTTGGTCTATTTTATTGTCAGATTTGTAGTGATTTGCAAAATCTATAAATACCGTTTCCTCGTAAATCCCAACCGTTCCCTTTTGTGACATTGCCTCATACTCAGAAATTAGCTCTGAGAGTCTGTTTTGTTGATTGAAGTTTTGTTGCTTCATAGTAGCCGTAGTTTGTTAATTTTGGATAAATATACGCAAAAAGTTCCCAAACAATGGGTATGTTTTGTCAATAATTTTTTTTAAAAATAAAACTTCAACTTCGAATTACATTCTTTTTTATGTGTGTTAAAGAGTTGTTATTCAGTTACTTATGAAATTTTATTTTTAGAAAATAAATTTAATTAAAAGTTTAAATGCTTATGAGTCATAGCTCAATACATCTAAAAAAAAAACATAGAAAAAGCATTGTTTTAAAGAAAAAAACGAAGGGAAAGGCTTGCCATTAAATTGTTCGCGTACAACAAATTTGTGACATGTAAAAGGTGTGTATTTGAGTAAAAGATATTGTTTGCCTTATTTTTGATGCATTTTAGTTTACAAACGAAACAATTATATAGCTACAATAAATTACTATTGTAGAAAGAATATTCTTTATTCTTTTCTCAAAATAAATGTTTGTTTGTTCCAATACTTTTGTTTTCTGTTTAGCTATAAGTATTAGTTACAGATAGCTTTTCTTTCAAAAACTGAATTGATTGGAGGAAAACCAAAAGCTTCCAAAAACAAAGTTTGAACACACCTTGCTTTCTATTCTTTTAATTCTTTGCGAAACCAAAACTGATTTCACGCTTTTCTCAGTTATTAAACTAAATAGGAATAACATAGGCATGTACTGCCAATGCTTTTTTGTAGGAGGGACTATTACTTTTTCTCATAACTCCAAAAAGAATTACAATAGAGTAATAAAAAATAATACTACTATATTAATAAAAAGTTACATATAGTCAAAATAATTATCCTGTTTTTTTATTTTTTATATCATTTGTAGCAGAAAAGCTAACCAAATAAACCCCAATAAAGATAAAAAAGGCAGATAATAGTTTTACGCCATCCAATTGGTCTGCTTGAAGAAACAAAGCAATCAAGGTGGCAAAGAAAGGTTGCAAATAAATATAAGCACTCACTGTAGAAGCATTTACGATTGATAGCGCGTAAGCATTGAATAGATAATTGAGTACTGTAGTAAAGATTAAAACATAAGCTACAGCCAACCAAACCAAAGTCGTAAAACTCGACCAATCTATAACTAATAATTGTTGGATGCCAAAAGGAAAAACCAATACGATTCCAAAGGTGAAAACCCATTTGACAATAGTCAGCGGATGATATTTTCTCGTCAGGGACTTGACCAAGACTAAATAAATACCATAAGCAGCAGCATTGGCAAAAATCATCAAATCACCAAGCATTTGGTCGGAACTGAAATCTACCTTTTTGCCGTAGGCTATCAACAAGACAGCTCCCAAAGCACCAATAGTTACACCAATAGATTTTCGAAGCGTGACTTTTTCCTTTATAAGAAAAGCCGAAGCCAATAATACTAATATAGGGGTCGTCGTCATAATCAAAGAACCATTAATTGGCGTTGTCAGATGGAGACCACTAAAAAACAAGAGTTGATTGAGTGCTGCACCAAATACAGCACACAAAAAAAGTAAGGGAAAGTCTTTTCGTTCTACTTTTTCTTTTATAAATAAATAGTGGAAGAACCAAAAGAACAAGACTCCACACATCATTCGCATCAAAATAAATGCTAATGGCTGCACATAAGCATCATCCATCGCTATTTTGGCAATGCTATAATTGGCTCCGTAAAAAAGCGCTACAAAGAATAAAGCAATATGTGCTTTGGTATTAGCCGTCAATAGTAGGGTAGAATTTTATTCGATAATACAACCAAAAGATGTCCCCAGCAAAGTAACAAATTCTGTTGAAAGAGGAGCATAAAAACCAGGATTTAGTTCTATACTATTGGCTGTTTCAAAACTAACCGTTGCTCCTGCATCCAATGTCGACGAAGCCTCAATAGATTGTGCAGCTCTATAAGTATCCGAAGGCAAGCTAGCAGAGGCTAAACTAAGATCGCTTTCACAAAGATTTGCATGTCCCCAAGCCATATTAATAAATGTACACTGAACAAGTACATTATCAAATTCATAGGCATTGATGCCAGGAGGGACATCAAAAGTCATCATTCCTGTTATAGGCGTATTGGTTGCTGACCCTTGGTCAAGCGGTGTAGTACTAATTTTTACATCTGTTGCCAAGTTGAGTGAATTTGTTTTTGTCAAAAAAACTTCTAAAGTAGCTCCCTGGACAGTCGCAAAATTACTTTCAAAAACGACCGTCATCACCCCAGCATTATCGACGAGTGTAACATCGCCACTTATAGGATAAACACTTGGAGAAAGAGCGACAAAACTCCCTGTTCGAATAACTTGTGCAAAGCTAACAACAGTCAATAAAAAACTAAAACAAAGTAAGGCAAGAATCTTTTTCATTTTTTTTAAATTTAGTGAATTGATGAATACTCAAAAGTACATTTTTAAGTTATTCTGATTTGTCGTTCATTTTCCAATTTTCAAAACATTATCCGTATTTCGACGTTTGGTTTAGCGAGGTAGCAGCTGGTTAATAATTTTTATTTTTTTATAAAATATAAATTAATAATTTTGCAGACACTTTTACGATCAAGTTAATAATCATTACACCATAAGTAAAAAACTATTTTTATGAATACATCCTTTTTAAAAAAATTAGGTTTAAAGAAAAAAAACGATGGCACGTCCACTGGACTCAAGTCATCTGCTGATTCTAAAGAATATATTGAATCTTATTCTCCTGTCGATGGCAAACTCATCGGTAGTGTTAGTGTAACCACTAAAAAAGAATACGAAAAAGTCATCAAAACGGCTCAAAAAGCTTTTGTGAAATGGCGTACTATTCCTGCTCCAAAACGTGGTGAGATTGTTCGCCAGTATGGAGAAGCTTTGCGTAAGCATAAAGATTCTTTGGGCAAGCTCGTTTCTTACGAAATGGGAAAAAGCCTTCAAGAAGGTTATGGAGAAGTACAAGAGATGATTGATATTTGTGATTTTGCAGTTGGACTTTCTCGCCAATTATATGGTTTGACCATGCACTCGGAACGTCCAGAACATCGTATGTATGAGCAATGGCATCCGCTAGGAATTGTTGGAATTATTTCTGCTTTCAATTTCCCTGTGGCAGTATGGGCTTGGAATTCGATGATTGCAATGGTTTGTGGCGATGTATGTGTCTGGAAAGGTTCTGAAAAGACACCTTTGTGTTCTATCGCTTGCCAAAATATTTTACACCAAGTATTGAAAGACAATAAAGTTCCTGAAGGAGTTTCTTGTGTCGTCAATGGCGATTACAAAATTGGCGAATACATGACCACAGACAAACGAGTTGCTTTAATTTCTGCTACAGGAAGTACGCGTATGGGTAAAATCGTAGCTGCCACAGTTGGTGCACGTTTGGGCAAAAGTTTACTCGAATTGGGTGGAAACAATGCCATTATTATTTCTCCAACATCTGATATGAATGTCGTCTTGACTGGAGCTGTATTTGGTGCAGTAGGTACAGCAGGACAACGTTGTACGTCTACTCGTCGATTGATTGTACATGAAGATATATATGATACCGTAAAGAAAAATTTAGCGAAAGCTTATAAGCAATTGCGTATTGGAAATCCTTTGGATTCCAAAAATCACGTAGGACCAGTTATTGACCAAGATTCTGTGGACAACTACTTGAATACGATTAAAGAAGTGGAGAAAGAAGGCGGTAAATTCATCGTCAAAGGAGGTGTCCTCAAAGGTAAAAGCTATGAAAGTGGCTGCTACGTAAAACCTTGTATTGCGGAGGTAGAAAATAAATTCAAAATTGTACAACACGAAACTTTTGCACCAATTTTATACCTTATTAAGTACAAAGACTTGAACAAAGCGATTGCCATGCAAAATGACGTTCCTCAAGGTTTGTCTTCGGCTATCATGACCAATAGCATAAAAGAAGCGGAGTTGTTCTTATCTACTGCGGGTTCTGATTGTGGTATTGCCAATGTCAATATCGGAACAAGTGGTGCGGAAATTGGAGGTGCTTTTGGTGGCGAAAAAGAGACTGGAGGCGGACGAGAATCTGGCTCAGATGCTTGGAAAGCATACATGCGTCGTCAAACCAACACCATTAATTATAGCGACACTGTGCCTTTAGCACAAGGAATCAAGTTTGATTTTTAAGCGATAATTTAACCGCAGAGAAAGCAGCGTAACGCTGAGTTTTTTACGCTGTTTTCTCTGTGGTTTATAAAATTATCTTTTTGTTCGTTCCTCCAAAAAATCGTCGTAGCGGCTTACTAAGTTTTTCCAATCATAATGTGCTACAAAATCTCGATACGAGCGATTCTTTCTTATCGCTTCTATTCCCTCAATCGCCTTTTTTAATTTAGGATAAATCCCTTCTTTTTCGGTATAAAAATAAGTCTCTTGTTGCGCCACAGGAATGTGTTCAGGATAAGCCAAACGTTGGGGCAGTATCGGATGGCATTGGCAATAAATGGCTTCCACAACCGATCCTCCAAAAAAATCTTGCTGACTGGTTACAGGTAAAATATCGGTTTGTTGAAGCAATTGAGCATAAATCTCAAAAGAGTCCGCATAGCCAAAATGGATGATTTCTTCTTGCAATTTCTCTTCCGCTTCCGCAAAAATAGTTGGAGTTTTGGAATAAGATTTTCCTAAAACAATAAGCTGGAAGGCTACTTTTTCTTCTTTCAATCGAAAAAGAGCTTGAAAGAAATAGGCAGGATTTTTATCGTATTCCCAACGATGATTCCACAACAAAACCGCTTTGCCAGAAGCCGTTTTTTCATACCCATCAAAACGACTCAAATCCATTCCCAGAGGAAGGACAAAAGACTTCGTTTCTATTTTGGAAATACTTTCTAGGTTTTTATAATCAGGAAATTGTCCCAAGAATTTGGGTAATGCTTCTAGAAAAGATTGTCGATGAAAGTTAGAGTTATATAAAACGATATCTGCCGCCAAAGCAGAGGTATAATTGACAAAGCCATATTGATTGTTGCGTTGTAGTACAAGGTCTTGGTCGTTGGGCGACCAAGGATAAGTGATTTGGTTTTCATGAAAATAAAGGGCAAAAGGTATTTGAGCAGTCTTTTTTCGAGTCAAAGCTTGAAAGGTCGCCAAGTCCAACATGTCTGTCGCCAAAATCAAATCTGGCTCAAAATCGAGTTCCATAAACCGCTCCGCCAAAGTCACTGCTCCTCCATACATTCGCCATTTCCAATAGGCACCTCGCAAGGTCAATAGCCGAATCTCATGGCAACTATTGGCTTGGAATCCTTTCGCCCACTTTGCGTGACTTCCTTCAAAAAATGGTTCGATTAGGAGGGTTTTCATGGCTTACAATTCTTGGATTCAACAAATAAACACAGAGAAGTTCGGCGTAGCATCAGCTACGTAAGAGTGTCGGCAAAATTCTGTTTTAGGGGTGGCAATCGAATCTCTTTTTTGAGATAATACTTTTTTCTCCTCCCTCAATTCGGATAATTACCTTCACTTTCGACGTAGCAAATGCTACGCCGAGCTGCAATTTCATGCTTTACAATTCATTATACCATTTCGTATAGTCCTTTGCAAAATAAGTCAAAATAACATCTGCCCCCGCTCGATGTATACTCAGCAATGCCTCAGGCATAGCTTTTTCGAATTCCAACCAACCATTTTGGCAAGCAGCCGTGAGCATCGCACATTCGCCACTCACATGATAAGCCGCAATAGGCAATTCAAATTGTTCTTTCAATAAGTGTATCACATCCAAATAATGCAAAGCAGGCTTGACCATCATAAAATCAGCTCCCTCTTGCGTATCCAATTCTGCCTCGATGAGTGCCTCTCGTTTGTTGGCAGGATTCATTTGGTAGGTCTTCTTATCTTTAGGAATATCAGCCCCTTCGACGGGTGCAGAATCCAAGGCATCTCTAAAAGGCCCATAAAAAGCACTCGCATATTTTGCGGTATACGACATAATGGAAGTATCCGTAAATCCATTTTTATCCAATGCTTTTCGCATAGTGCCAATCCGACCGTCCATCATATCCGAAGGTCCTAGAATATCGAAACCTGCATCTGCTTGAGCAACCGACATTTTTGCCAAAACTTTCAACGTTTCGTCATTGACAATTTTACCATTTCGGACAATACCATCATGTCCATCCACGCTATAAGGGTCGAGGGCAACATCGCTCATCAAGGCACATGCTGGAAAATGTTTTTTGATTTTTGCAGCAGCTTTGAGGTAGAAATTTTTGTGATGATAACTATAGGTTCCTGTCTTATCTTTTTTATCGTCAGGAATAGCAGGAAAAAGCACGAAATTTTGCAAACCTATTTTTAGGCAAGCTTCTATCTCTTTGAGGATATTATCCAAAGACATTCTATAATTTCCTGGCAAAGAATGAATTTCTTCTTTTATCTTTTTTCCGCTTACCAAAAACAAGGGATACATCAAGTGGCTTGGCGTTAAATGCGTTTCCTGCGCCATTTGGCGGATAGCAGGAGATTGGCGATTACGACGTGGTCTTCGAAGCATAGTTGAATCGTGTTCATGTGTTCATGTATCTACGTGTTCATGTTTCAGGCTGAACCTAGATACGTGAACACGTGAACACGGTTAAAAAAAAATTACCCTTTCAAATCGGGCTTGAGGTGTTTGGCAAAAAAGCCGACCATGGCATTATAATATTCAAATTGATTTTCTTCATTACCGAAACCATGCCCTTCGTTGTATTTGACCATGTATGGAACGTCGATTCCTCTTTCTCGAAGAGAACGCACAATTTGGTCGGACTCGTCGATATTCACACGAGGGTCGTTTGCACCTTGTACCACGAAAAGTGGGGTTTTTATTTTGTCCACATGTAGGGCAGGAGAACCTGCCGACATGAGTTCTTTTTCCGTTTCGGGATTTCCGACCATTTCGTACATCATATCCAAATAAGGTTTCCAATAAGGAGGAATCGTTTTCATAAAGGTAAACAAGTTGGAAACGCCTACATAATCGACCGCACAAGCATACAAATCTGGTGTATAAGTGATTCCTGCCAACGTTGCATAGCCGCCATAGCTTCCGCCATAAATAGCGATTCTTTCGGGGTCAGCAATTTCTTGTTCGATGAGCCATTTTACACCGTCGGTGATGTCATCTTGCATGGTTTTGCCCCATTGTTTGAAGCTCTTTTCCCAAAAATCTCTTCCATATCCCGTACTTCCTCTAAAATTCATTTGGAAAACGGCATATCCTCGACTTGCTAGTAATTGTATTTCTGGATTGAAACCCCAATTGTCTCTCGCCCAAGGACCTCCGTGTGGATTGACAATGACAGGAAGATTTTTTTGATTGCTAACATTGGGCAAAGTCAAATAACCATTGATGGTCAAACCATCTCTGGATTTGTATTGGACAGGCTTCATAATCGCCATGTCTTTTTCATTTATCCAAGGACTGACTTCTGCTATTTTTTTGAGTTTATCTGTTCCTTTGTCATAAAAATAATAAGCACCCAAAGAGCGGTCGCTATACGTACGAACCATATATTTTTGCTCGTCGTCGCTCACGCTTGTCACAGCGACTTCATAGCCAGCTAGTTCCTTTTCCAAACGAACTTGAACCGCTTTTCGTTCATCGTCCAAAAAATGATAATACCTTTTGTCGGTCGTGTAAGGAATAATGGTTGGAACTTTCCGCTTGCGAGAATAACTCATATTGGTCACATCTACATCGGGATGGCTGAAGATGGCTTCGCCTACTTCTTTGCCTGTAGCTAAGTCAAATTTGATAATGATATTTTTATCCCTATTGAGGTTGGAAGACGCATAACAAATACTGCTATTATCGAAGTCAAAAAACAAAGGACTGACTCCTTCTTTAAAATCGGTTGTCAAGACATCTTTAAATTCATCTTGCTCGGTCGGACGATACATAATAGTCGTATTTGTACCATCGACTACTTTAAAGGCGACCCGCAATTTTCCATTGTGGTCGGTCATCCAACCCGAAATAGGTTCGGCAGGATTGTCATTTTTAGCGAGTTGTTCGTATTTCCCAGTTTTGATATTGAGTCGATAAGGTTCAAAAACCTGAGGGTTGTTTTTATTCATCCCGATGATGAGTTCTTCTTCAATATCCTTTAATTCATCAAGGATTTGGATGCGAACTTTCTCAAAAGGAGTCAAGTCTTTGGCATTTTCTCCGTTTTTGTCTACGGCATAGAGTTGAAAATTCTCGTCACCACCACTATCCTTCATATACAATAAGCGATTGTCATTTGCCCAAAAATAGGAAGCAATATCTCGTTCAGTTTCATGCGTGATTTGAGTAGCTTTTGGTTCGCCTATTTTTTGAATAAAAATATTTTGACGATTTTTGAACGGGCTCATATAAGAAAAATGAGTTCCGTCAGGAGACAATTGATAACGTGTTTTTTCGGGATTTCGAAAAAAGTCTTCTACAGAATATTTGAAATTTCCTTTTGAAAATTTGACCAATGCAGCCAATTCTTCGGAAGAAGAGACTAAAGAAGGATCACCGGGCTTTTTATTTTCGTCCATTGTAGTAGTTGCTAGGGTGTTTTTAGATTCAACAGCATCGGTTTTCGATGCGTCATTTTCACAAGCGCCAAAGATAATCATTGAAAATAAAAGCAGACCTAAAAAAGTAAAAATTCCTTGTCGAGAATAAGAGTGTTTTGATGTTTTCATAATATTGTGGTTTAAGTTCAAAAATAAATCACTCTAAAATAAAGCACCCAACAATTTAAAGGGTAATTATTCTATCAAAGGGAGCTATGCATATACTAAATGTCCTTAATTCAATGTTTTTCTCTTATCTGAATACAGATTTCAAGCGGAGATATTGGTTTATTTCAGTATTTTGCACCCAAATTTAATTCAATATATTGAGAATAATTTTTATCATCCTATTCTTTTCCCTTGCTTTTGCTACGACAAAAGCAAGTACAATAATCTCCGAAAAGAGAGATACGATACTGCCACAAGTATTTGTAATTGGGGAGTACGAAAATGTTTATGATGAATTGCTCAACGATTATAATACACTCCTCTTGTCTGCTTGTAAAAATGACATGACTGTCGCTTTTGATAAATGGAAAGATATGTTGGAAGCATTAGAAATATATTCAGAAGAGGTAGATTATAATCTATATGGAACGAAATTGTGGCTCAATGTTTTTTTTAATAAAGATGGGACCGTTCGATATTTTGCCTATTACCTCAAACCCATTTCAAAACATTTGGACACCAAAGAATTTAATCGTTTTATCGAGAGTTTCTTGAAAAACTATCGCCTCCCCTTTCAATATAAAAAACAATTCTCGCATTATGGAACGGCTGCTTTTCCGCTCGTCCCTCGCGTCATTCGCAGAAAAAAACGACCTTGATTTTATAGGCTACTATTCTAAAATTGGAATGGATGGAAGGCAATTTTGCTAAAACCTGTCCGCGGCTGGCGGGAAAACTACAGAAGCAAAAGGAAACAATAAGGATGTCTAAAATTGGATTGCCTTTCATCTTGCTTATTCTTTCCAATCTTACTTAGAATGGATGCGATTCTAAAATTCTGCACCTGCACCCAAGGCAATATATTCGGCTCTGAATAGATGAGATTTCAAACTCACTCCTGCAAAAAACCTAGTTTTTGGTTTGCTTATAGCAGGAAAATAATAGCGATTAGAGAGTTTGAAATAAAATGGAAAAGGTTTTTTTAAAGAAAAATTACCGACATAATATCCTGTCAACAAATGAATCGTCCAATTCCCAAACAAAAACTCATTGGCCAAACTTACCGCCAAACGTCTCGCACCTTTTTTCGCCTCTTTTTCGGTCAAAACATTGAAGGTATGCAAAGCAAAAAGATAATCGGAAGGATGATATTCATATTCCAAACCTAGCGATAATTTATTTTTTCTATTCAAGAAATAATTGCCAGCAATAGAGGCAATATTTACAGGATAGCGAGGGCCTCCAATAATATAATCTTCTCGGAATGCCATCGTATAAGCCAAGCTTAGTTTCCATTTTTCAACACTTTTTTTATCCGTTTGGTGTCGAGTATAATTGTCTTTTTCTATAGGATTGGGGAAGAAGCGACAACCCAAAGCAAGCACAGGAATATTGATACCGAAATTGGGCAATTGTGCGCCGCCATTCGAAAAGTGCATCAATCCTCCTCCTAGATTAAAAATAAATTGATTGGATAAATGGTAATTTAGTCCCCACTTAAATAGTGTTGCATTGTTGAGTCTTGATCCTATGGCATTATTGGTGGGATTGCTTACAGGGTCATAATAAGTTGGCAACCATGCCAAGCCCGAACCAATATTGAAAAAGCCATTCCACTTTTTTCGCTTCAAAAAATTAATAGTCAAATTGGGAACAATACCGTAAGCATTGCCAAATATTTCTTTTTCTCCGAGATCAAAATAAATCAAGGACAGACCAAACAAAGGATAGTTTTGCAGCTCATGCCAGTCTTTTTGACCATGCGTTTGCCATTGATAATTGAGTTGAAGACCAAAACTATTTTCATTGACTTGAAAACCCGTCTCCTCCGTATGTGGAAGAATACGACCTGCTAAAATAGAGGCTTCGAGTGCTTGGCTTTTGGGAAATTGAGCAATAGTTTTGGTAGAAAAAAAACAAAAAAGGATGCTGATAAAAAATGTTAAAAAGAAGCTTTTTGTTATTTGCTGTGTCAGCATTTTTAGAAATTTGTTTTGATACTTTTACGATTTCAAGGACTTGAAATCGTATTCTATTATTTTATCAACTTCAATCCAGAATTGAAAGTCTAATTCATGGTTTGAAATTTTCACGATGTCATACGAACAATAAAATTCATCTTTCCGTTCTTCAAATCTTACGGACTTAATATTTCCAAACTTATCCAGTAATGGTGGTTCTTGCTGTATTTTTTCGAACTGCCCCAGTACTTTATAGTTTCCAAAATATCCTCGCTCGAACTTTTCTGTATTTCCGATACAACTCACGCCATCTGGATTAATGTTAGGTTGTCTTTCTAAGATGACTCCCATTGCTTTTAGATTATTGAAAAGTTTGACATTTCTTTTAATTACATTTTCTTCAAAGTATTTACAATTTTGACATTTACAGTTTGATGAAATGAAGGGATGACCCATGTAAAACTCATTTGTTTTTGTTTCGTCTACATAGATTCTGTATTGTCCAATTTGTATTGTTTTTTTCATTTTTATGAGAGAATATTAATATTCACAAAAAACAACATTCCTTTTTGGCGCAAGCTAAAGCATACGCTACTAAAATCCTTCCACATCTAAAGTCTTCAAAAAACTGACCGTTTGATGCATGTCTATGCTTAATATCCTATCGTCTTCTAGGGTCGGAACTTTTGCCCGAAAGGCTTGATAAATATTTTCGATAATAGGCGAAGATTTCAAAGGTCTTCTGAAATCGAGTGCCTGCATAGCGGTCATAAATTCGATAGCCAAAACACGCTCTACATTTTCGACGACTTTGAGGGCTTTGGTGGCGGCATTGGCAGCCATGCTCACATGGTCTTCTTGTCCGTTGCTGGAAACAATAGAGTCAATCGAAGCAGGCGTACAGAATTGTTTGTTTTGACTGACAATGGAAGCAGCCGTATATTGTGGAATCATTAATCCCGAATGCAAGCCTGCTTTTGGAGTCAAAAAAGCAGTCAGCCCACGCACACCAGAAATCAATTGATAAGTCCGTCGTTCGGAGATACTTCCCAATTCTGCCAAAGCAATTGCCAAATAATCAAGCGGAAGTGCCAAAGGCTGTGCATGGAAATTCCCTCCCGATAAGATAGCATCTGTTGCTGGAAATAGGTTTGGGTTGTCGGTTACGGCATTTATTTCTCGTTCAAAAACACTGTTGATATAGTCGAGTGCATCTTCGCTTGCGCCATGTACTTGCGGCACACAACGGAAGGCATAAGGATCTTGTACATTGACTTTTTCTTGATGCGCAATTTCGCTTCCTTTCAATATTTTTCGAATATGAGCGGCTACCTTTATTTGTCCTTGATGGTGTCTTATTTGGTGCAAACGATCATCGAAAGGCGTTTGCCGACAATCAAAAGCATCTATGGAAATAGCTGCGCAGAGATTTGCCAAAGACATCAGTCGTTTGCCTTGCAGCAAACACCAAACGCCATAAGCTGCCGAAAACTGTGTGCCATTGAGTAAGGCTAAACCTTCTTTTGGCTTCAAACTTAGAGCTTGCCATCCCAATTGTTTATAAACAGCTTTCGTATCTTGTCGCTTGCCTTGATAATAGACTTCGCCCATGCCCAACAAGGGTAAAGCCAAATGCGATAGCGGAGCCAAATCGCCCGATGCACCCAAAGAGCCTTGTTGGTAAATAACCGCCAAAATATCATGATTATAAAAATCAATTAGACGCTGTATTGTTGCAGGACGAATGGCAGAATGTCCATAAGACAAACTTTGAATTTTGAGAAATAAAATGAGTCGAACAATTTCTTTTGGAACTAAATCGCCCATGCCACAAGCATGAGATTTTACGAGATTGGATTGAAGTTGTTCTATTTCTGTATCCGAAATGCGAATATTGCAAAGCGAGCCAAAACCTGTATTGATACCATAAAAAAGTTCTTTACTAGAACTCAATTTGTTGTCCAAATAATCACAACAAGTTTGTACTTTTTGTAAACTTGTTTGCGAAAGCTCCAATTGGAGCTTTCCGTCTAAAACAGCGTGAATTTTTTTTATTGTCAAATTTGAGTCATCGACATAATGAACACTTCTCATTCTCGTTAATATTTAAGCAAAGAGTATTTACCCTTTTTGAATGGTGTGAAAAAAGGGTGTTGAATTTTTTTCAAAAGATCTTTGTGAGATAAATGATAGTAAAGTTCTAAAACACAACAAAATTTAATTTATACCAATCATGCCTATTCACAGCCTTCAAAATACAAAAAAACAAGAGAATATTCTGTTTTTACGAATATTCCGTTAATTTCTATTAAGATTCTGGTTAAACATACGTTAAACCAGGTGTTCCAAAAGCTTTATTTGTTGTTGTAACTCGTTCATAAAGAAATCGTTAGAACAGTTTTAGGTGAAAATGCATTTTTTATATAATGCAACTTTTAAAAACTATTTGGAGTCTAATAAGTATAAATTTGTAATATTGCTAAAAATCGGGAGTTCAAACCCATAATTTATAATTGTAAACCTTAAAAATCATTTTTCATGCAAAATACAAGATTCACAACCATGACTAAAAAAATCTTATTTTTATTTGCCTTAGTAGGCTGCCTTTCTTTCAATTCTTATGCACAACGTATCGCTTATGTAGACATAGGCGGAGTTTTGGAAAGTTTGCCCGAATACACCAAAGCGCAAAGCGACCTCGACAAAACGGCTGCAACATGGCGACAAGAAATCGCTCAAGAATACGATAAAATAAAAGGGATGTACAATAAATACCAAGCAGAACAAGTTTTGATGTCCGATGATATGAGACAACAGAAAGAAGATGAGATTATGGAGGCTGAAAAAGCAGTTCGGGAGTTACAAAAGAAAAAATTTGGACCAGAAGGCGCTTTGTTCAAAAAACGCCAAGATTTGGTTCGACCAATACAAGAAAAAGTATACAGTGCCATCGAGGATTATGCCAACGATAAAGGCTATGATTTCATGTTTGACAAAAATAGTTCATCAGGAATGATATTCGCCAACCCTCGTTATGACAAAACAGAAGATATAAAATCGAAATTAGGACTGTAATCCTAAGTATTTTAACGAAACAATTTTCCTAAAACAAGGAAAATTGCCTATTTTTGCAGGCTCAATATTTAAAATAAAAATTCAAAACATACTAATATGACTAAATTTATCAAATCCTGTATCATGCTTTTTGTTTTTGTAAGCATGGTTACAGTTGCACAAGCACAAAAATTCGGCTACGTCAATTCTCAATTATTATTATCCGAAATGTCTGATGTAAAACAAGCTCGTAGTGAATTAGAGACTTTGGAAAAACAATTGAAAGCCAAAGGACAAGGAATGTTGACTACTTTGCAAACGAAGTACCAAGAGGCACAACAGAAAGTAGAAAGAGGTGAATTGTCTCCAAAACAGCAAGAAGATGTAGCAACTACTTTGCGTGGAGAAGAAGCAAAAATTCAGCAATTTGAACAAGAAATGGTTCAAAAAATACAACAAAAAGAAGCTACTTTATTGCAGCCTATTTTGGATAAAGTGAACACTGCCATCAAAACGGTTGCCGAAGAAAATGGCTATACTTTTATCTTCGATTCTAGCACGCAGATTTTGTTGTACGCAGAAGAAAATTCTGACGTAAGCTCATTAGTGAAATCTAAATTGGGCCTCTAAATATTAAAGAATAAAAAGCAGCATAGTTTGCTTTCTCAATACAAAAGCAAGTAGAATTTTAAATCCTCTACTTGCTTTTTTTATTCCTAAATAAAGATTATTCTACAGAATTTCGTATAGAAAGCTTGGCGGCGGAGCCGCCAAGCCCACTATTTCGGCGGGTCGCATCGCTTGTGCTAGCAACAGTATAGCTAGCCTCCCGCCTCCTTTTTATATTCTTTCAGAATAATGTCTAATCTTACCTAATTGAAAAAACACAAGGCACATCAACCGATTGGTGTTTTTGATTCAGGTATTGGCGGGCTAACCGTCGCCAATGCCATCGTTAAACATTTGCCAAACGAGGAAGTTATCTACTTTGGCGACACGGCTCACTTACCTTATGGCGACAAGTCTGCCGATGCTATTCGATATTATTGTATTCGTATTGCAAAATTTTTGCTCGAAAAAAATTGCAAAATGATTGTGATTGCCTGCAATTCAGCTGCAACAGCGGCTTATAATGTCTTGCTCGATTTTTTTCAAGAACAAGTTACTTTTGTCAATGTAGTCGATCCTTTGGTAAATACAGTTGTTAGCAAGCAATTCCAAAAAGTGGGCATTATTGCAACCAAAGCAACGATCCGTTCTGATGTATATCGACTCAAATTATTGGAAAAACAGCCCGACTTAAAAGTATTTTCTTTGGCAACACCTTTGCTTGTTCCGATGATAGAAGAAGGCTATATGCAAGACAATATTAGCGATGCGATTATTTCAAATTATCTTTCCAAGGAAGGTTTCGCAAATATAGATGCACTGCTTTTGGCTTGTACGCACTATCCTTTGATTAAAAAAAATATCCAAGCCTTTTTTGAAAATAAAGTACAAGTATTTGATTCGACAGATGTTGTTGCCCATCAAATCAAAGCAAAATTGACAGCTTACAATTTGCTGAACGATAAAAAACGAAATCCGCACCAATTTTTTGTTTCCGATTATACCTCCTCTTTTGAAGAAACCACCCAATTTTTTTATAAAGAAAAAATTCAACTAGAACACAGCAATATTTGGTAAAGTTTTATTTTTATTCAATTTGCTTGGCAACAAAAAAATAAATTATCTTTACAAAAAAGCGTAAAGTATGAAGTTGGAAAAAGCCATAGCAGAAGTTCTCAAACGACATACTGTCGCCGACCTTTTGGACTGTATCGACGAAATCAAGAAACTCTGTGAAATAAGGCGAAGTGATGGTTACATAATGGATGCTATAGAAGAATATCTCTTGAGTAGCGGTAAGACCGACATTGTTATCAACTATGAAACAGATGAAATAATATATAGAGAACAGCTTTTTGCCAATATGCGTTTCCGCATCAGTTTGACTCCACAAGAAATTTCAAATAAAAACTTAGTCATTGGACATCGATTTTTGCCTTACATTCATCCGAGTACACATCCAAAAACGGTGTTTTTGATAGATGAAGCCGATAATGAAATTGAGATTATAGAGGAACAGCGAAGTTTTCTGAACGACCATATTTATTTTTCCTTATTGCCTCCTTATGGTTTGCAGCATTATGATTTGGATAAAGAAGGGAATCTTACTGTTTTCGTTTATGACTTATCAGAGTGGATGAAGCGCAATAAATTTACGAGTAAAGACAATCTGCTAATATCTCCAATAGATTATGAAAAGAATATTTTTAGAATCGAAAAACTGAGTAGCCGAGAAATCAACTCTCAGAAAATTTTGAATAAGCGACTAGATGAATTGTTTGGAGCGGCATTGATGGAACATATACTCGATAATGATGTTATTTTACCAATAGATTTACAATTGTTCAATGCTTTTGCAATTGCGGACAAAAGTATTTTAGAGCAAGTCTTTCCTCCAATCGGACCATTTGTCTCCAATCATGAAATCCTAGAAATATTCAATAATGGAATGTATTCCTATATGAATACCAAAGAAAATATGGAGGTTACATTTGATATGGCAATGGATGAAGCGATGTATCCCGATTTAGATGCGATGGGAAAGGCAACAGATATTCCAGGAATCTTTTCTGAAATGGGAATTTCTTATACCCAAGAGTTTATTGAGGCAAAAATGATAGAGCAAATTCATCTTCAAAATAATGTTGATAAAGATGAACTATATCGCTTTATTTTTAGAAATGGAGCGGCTTCTTTTTTTAACGATGCTCAAAAAAAGAATTTTGAAACAGCTTTTGATGATTTATCCCAAAAAGTAGAAAAAAAATACGCTAAAAACCGATTGCCGCTCGCCGAGCAGCAATTGTTGACACATACACTAAAATTGAAAGTAGACCTTATCGGTCTTTTGAGAGAGATAGATGCTCGTGTGCAAAATCCAGAGAGGTTTGACTTTTCTTTGCTGATACAACTTCAACCTTTCGAAAACTTGACGGATGGCTTATTGGATTTGTTGATTGACCCCAAAGAAGCAAGAACGACGGCTCTTGTGCGAGACCTGACCAAGCAAGTCAAACAAATGCGAACCGAGTTTGCGAAGGCAAGGGAGTTTATTTTAGATCAAATCAATTGATTTGAATAAGCTTTTTTGCTGTCCAATCTGATTTTATTCCTTTTTCGACGAAATTCCGTCGAAAATTGTCTATAGAATTGGCTTTTTTGAATGAAATCGTCCATATTTGAATTAATATGCCAATAGATATAGTTTTCGTTGTTGCTCTTTTGTACGGTTTTTATCTCGGATTCTCGCGAGGAATCATCAAAACCGTGTTCACTGTTATTTCCGTTATATTCGGAGTAATGGCTGCTTTTAAGTTTGCTCCTGCTACTACGGAATTTCTCCAAACCGCTTTTAATGATACCAACCCTATTTGGTTTTTGGTGGGAATACTACTCACTTTTGTAGCAGTAATGATGCTGATTCGTTTGTTTTCTAAAGGATTAGAAGGCATTTTGCAGACAATAAACATCAATGTAATCAATCAGTTGGCAGGAGGAATGTTGCTTGGCGGAGTTTGTGTGTTGATTTATAGCCAAATGGTTTGGTTTGCTGACCAAGCACGATTGATTGATATGAACACCAAAAAAACATCTATTACTTACCCTTATTTGGAACAATTTCCTGGCATAGTAAAAGAAGCTGCCTATAAATTTCAACCTGTTTTTCACGAATTTTGGGATCATTCGATGGATATGATGGACAAGCTCGAAGACATGAGCATCGAGCGAGAAGAGAGCAAACCTGAAATTTATGATATAGAAGAGGAAAAATAAAAACTATTTCTTCTAAGTTTTTAGACAAAAAAATCAAATTTATATTTCCACTAACTTTTGATTGCTAAAATCTTATTGCGGTTGATTTTTGAGTTTGAGTTTTTACTTAACTTTCTTCCAAAGCCAAAAGCAAGGCTTTTCTTTTTCGTTCCGATACTTCGATTTTAGATTTTTCAGGGTCATTCATTTCAACAAAGGCCTGTCTTCCTTTTATAAATTGTTGGACATAATCGAGATTAATCAAATGAGACTTATGAACTCTAAAAAAATTAGGTCTTTTAAGAGCTACATCGGCATAAAATTTCAGTGTTTTGGTTAACAGTAAAAAGCTACCATCCTTAAAATAAACATAGGTATAATTGCCGTGAGCTTCGCAACGGACAATGTTTTTTGGAGAAACGAAAGTGAATCCATCAAAAATACTTAATGCAATTTTATCAATCGGACCGTTTTCAATAAAATATTTGATATAAGAAAGCTTAGAGTTATTATTCGTTTCATTTAGACGAGCACTTACTCGCTCAACTGCTACAATTAATTCATCTATCTGTATCGGTTTTAGTAAATAATCAATCGCATCTGCTTGAAATGCTTCAAGAGCGTATTGCTCAAAAGCTGTTGTGAAAACAACCTCAAAGGGAAGTGGACGCTTGTATTCTTGCAATAACATCAAGCCATTTTCACGAGGCATTTCTATATCCAAAAACAATAAATCGGGCGTTTCTTCTTGCAATAAATTTCGAGCTTCTTCGGCAGAAGCTGCTAAGCCTAAAATAGTTAAATTAGGACAATATTCTTCGCAAAACGCCTTGAGAATACGTCGACTTCGTGCCTCGTCGTCTATAATAATTGCGGTCATAACTCTAGTTTTAAATTTATTCTAAGCCATATTTGTCTAGTAGGTAAACCAGGCTAGTCATCGCTGCTGCACCCAATTCGAGTTCTCTTTGATTGATAGCATCTATGGTATCTATATGTGTATGATGATAATCGAAATAGCGTTGAGAATCAGGGCGTAAGCCAAAAAGCAAGCCTTTTTGGCTTTTGAGCGGATTGATATCTGCTCCCGAACCACCTTTACTAAAATGCAATCCGTAAGGTTCGAGCAATGGCAGCCAACTTGTTACTTTTTTGTATTTAGCATTAAAAACACTGGCGTCTGCATCTGCCGAAAAACCACGAGGCGAAAAGCCTCCCGAATCCGATTCGATAGCAGACATATGAAATTCTCCTTTGGCATTGGAAGCTTCTGCATAAGCTTTGCCTCCAGCCAATCCGTTTTCTTCATTCATAAAAAGAACGCAACGAATCGTTCTTTTGGGTTTGTAATTCATGGTCTTTAGATGATACATCACATCCATTGATTGTACGCAACCAGAACCGTCGTCATGTGCCCCTTGACCGACATCCCAAGAATCGAGGTGTCCACCAACTACAATAATTTCATCAGGTTTTTCCGAACCTCTGATTTCTCCAATGACATTATAAGATAGTTTGGGTTCATACATCTGGCAAGTCGTGCGAACAAAAACACGAACCGCTTCTTTTTCGAGCAAACGACTCAACAAATCGGCATCATTAGTGCTGATTGCTACCGCAGGTATTTTGGTCGTTCCTTCTTCATAAAAAGTTCCTCCAGTATGTGGGATATCATCGTGACGAGTCGTCATAGAACGCACCAAAGCGGCGACGGCTCCCAATTTTCCTGCTCGACTCGGCCCTACGCCTCTTTGATCAACGGCACCTCCATAAGCATTGAATGTTCGAATTTGGGTGGGATCCATTGGTCGATTGAAAAACACAATCTTTCCTTCGACTTTGGAACGACCTAATTTTTCGAGTTCGTCTAGACTTTGAACTTCGACCACTTCGGCAGTTGTTCCATATTTGCCCGTGCCGACCGAATTTCCGAGAGCCAATGCATGCAATTCGACCGTTCCCATTTGTTTGGAACTAACGATGCGAACTTGTTCTTTTTCGCCTCTCACCCAATGCGGTGCCATACAAGGCTGTAGCCAAACGGTATCTAAACCCAATGTGTCTAGCATTTGACGGGTATACTCAACAGCGGCAGCAGCTTGAGGCGAACCTGCCAATCGACCTCCGATACTTGTAGTTAGGTGTTTCAGCCATTTATAAGATTGCCCATCAGTAAGAGCCTGGTCATATATTTTTCGGATATAGAAAGCATCTTCGTCTTGTTGTTCGTCTTGCGCAAAATTGGTGTTGACACACAAAAAAAATGCGAATAGAAGCATTAAAAATCGTTTCATAAGTTTGAGTTGAATTTCAAATTATAAAAATAAGAATAGTTCCTAAAAAAATAGTGATAATGCCTTTTATTATCGGCATTATCACTATTAAGTATGTTTTCAAATATTAGATTTCGAGGACTTGTTACCGACTTCGGGAGGTATTTCTGATGAAAAATCGAGATTTAGTATAAATCAAAGGTTACTTTTTCCATCTCTTGTAATAAATATCAAACTCAAACCAATTAAGTAATACCCAAATATATCTAGTCCTCAGATATTGAGTTTCTTTATCAACGACAAGCTTTTCATAAACATCATTAGTAAAATACAAATAACTATTTTCTTCACTCCAGATTTTGTATTTACAATATGAATCCTGACCTAGAGAAGTATTCACATTAATGTTTATTAAATGATTAGCCTTTAATTTGTTCTTTATGAAAAAGTATTTTTGTTCTAAATTTAAGTAATAATAATCCGTTTCGTCATTACCACATTTTCTGATTTGTCCATTTACTATTAATACAGAATCAATATTTTCAGGTATACTAATCTTAGTATTTAATAAATTAGGGTTGATGGAGTTTCTACCAATTATTTGATAGCTCAAAATTTGAAAAAAATCAAGCTAATAATTCCAATTAATATAATGAATAATCTTTTCATTTTCCAAATTTGACACGAACAAGCTAAAGCTTATTCCACTATTATCTTCGTACAGCTACCGTCATTTTTTTATCATAATCTCCAGTCATCATTGGCGTTTGTCGCATACCCGTATAGTCTTTGACATTCGTTTCAATATAAACAAATAATTCTTGAATGGTAACGACCTTATTTTTATCAAAATCAGCTTCGCCTTTGAGTCCCCGTATCAAAAAATGACTAAAAACACCTTGACGCAAACCGCTTGATTCGAGCGAAGTTTCCTCAGACTTGGAAGACATGATAAGCGCCGTTCCTGCTTGTGCTTGTGCCAATGTTTTGTAATAATTGGCCAATGTTGTATTGACAGACCCCGAACGAGCTGCTAATAAACTTCCTGAGTGACAAGCATCTGCAATACAGAGTTTGTATTTGGCATTGCTTTTTTTCAAAATATCGTTGATTTCTTCATGGAATATTTTATTGTTAAATCCATCAAAATCTATCGGTAGGAAAGAACCTTTGAGACCATGCCCCGAAAAATAAAGCATTACCAAATCATTGCTTCCTGCTTTGGAAAAAATATCATTCATTGTATCTAAAATATTGCCTTTGGTCGCATCTTCATCAATCAATATTCTGATTTGGTTGTCGCTCAATGCGCCACCTTCAGGACTTTTGAGAAAGGCATACATTCGGTAAGCATCGTCGTCGGTATATCTCAAAACAGGCATATGGTTGTAGGATGCTACACCTACAACAACTGCCCAAACTTTGAGTTTGGCAGGAGGTGTTTGAGGTGCAGACTGATTTGGTTTTGCGGTTTGTGGTTTGCTACTCGCAATAGTTGCTTTGCTAGGCGTATGGTTTGCTTTGTTTTTTTTGCCTTTATAAACCCCTTGTTCCCACAAGCCTTCAACTTCTGTTCCATCTGACAACAAGAGTGTACCTAAACCAAAAAATGAGCCATTCGCCCATTTTCCTCTGTATCTTTCGCCATTGGCATAGTAACAAATGCCGTCTCCATGCGGTTTTTTGTTTACAAAATGACCGGTGTATTTGGCGGCACCATCTCTATAAATATAAGTACCTGTCCCGTTTTCACAATTGCCTTCTATACAACCCAAACGACCTTTCTCGATGAGACTACTTCCTATGAATTCTCCTTCTTTCCAATCTCCTGTTGTTCGAGTACCATTGGTTTCGTAGAGTGTTCCTTTGCCATGAACAAAGTTATTTGCAAAAGCACCAATATATTTATCTCCATTGGCAAAAAACCAAGTACCCCAGCCATCGAGACGACCTCTTAAAAATTGTCCTTCGTATTTGCTCCCGTCAGGGTAAGCAAATACACCTTGACCATTGAGGCAATCTCCCTGTATGCAACCCGACTGAATATCCGTTCCATCATTATTGGCTTCGCCTTTGCTCACCAGTGTTTCTTCAATAAAATCACCCTGAGCATCTATCGGCTTCCCTTTTTTCCAAGTGCCTGTCCATGCTGTTCCATCTTTATAGGTTTTCGTTCCTTGTCCTTCGGGATAGCGAAAATGCCATTCGCCTTTGTATTTGCTTCCGTCAGAATAAATACAAGTACCAAAACCATGAATTTCTCCGTTCTCAAAGGATCCGATATATTTTGCCCCACTAGGGTAAGTGTAGATACCTTTACCATTATTGCAGTCGCCCGAAACGCATTGGGCTTGGAGTTTGCAACAAAAGAAAAGTAAAAAGAGAAAACTTAAATAATAGGCTGCTTTTTTCATAAATATGAGTTTGAGGTCATGATAAATAGGACACAAAGATATGGTCTATTATTACAATACGAAGAACGAATGAAATGGTTTTTTATTTCCTGTTATTTTAGAAATGGTTCAACAATAAATTCAGATTCATCTGCTTGTTCTTTTTCCTTTCTACAGCGTTGAAAAGCCTCGTAGATGTAGGCATCGCCTACGTTTTTCGCCTTGTATAAAGAAAAAATAACGTCGCTTAAAAACCTAATTTATTAATGCACCATTTCTTGGCATCAAATTTTATCTTTTACTTAACAAATAAAAGTGGATTGTAAACGTTTTTATATTTAAATTGATTGAACAACCAACAACTAAACTCATGAGGAAATATTTTTGGATAATTACATTCTTTAGTCTTTGCAGTTTTAATTTTAGCTTTGCTCAAGTTGAAGAGGAAGACGATTTTGAATATCTTGAACTAGATGGCGAATTGGTCACGGTTTTTATTACTGAAGACAATGATACACTTTTGATGGCAGATTTGGATGATGTTTCGGTCTCATCGCTCAAAAAATTTGATGATCAAGCAGAATATCGACGTTTTTTGAAATATCGCCGTTATGCCAATGTCGTGTATCCTTATGCTGTGGAAGCTATTAAGATATTTCGAGAAACGGAATATGTTACCAATAATTTGAAAAGAAGCAAACAGAAAAAACACTATAAACGTTTGCAAAAAGAATTGAAGCAAGAATTTGAAGATCCTTTGAAAAAATTGACCAAAACACAAGGAAAAATCCTTGTAAAAATGATTGAAAAAGAACTAGATACATCTTTTTATAAACTCGTCAAAGGTTTGCGAGGTACCGTTACGGCTTCTTATTGGAGTACATTGGCACGTGCTTATGGCTACAAACTCAAAGAAGGTTATATCGAAGGACAAGATCCCGTAATGGATGCAGTTTTACATGATTTCAATGTATCGTATGAATACAAAGGAGTCGGTGAAAAATAAAGACATTCAGCCCAAAAAAAAGCCCATTTCGCATTGCGAAATGGGCTTTTTTAGTGAAAGTATTTAAGAACTTATAGCTTATAATTGCTTTCGCAAACGAGCAACTGGAATATGGAGTTGTTCTCTATATTTAGCTACGGTACGACGAGCAATATTATAGCCTTTATCTCGAAGGATATTTTTCAATTTTTCATCTGAAAGCGGTTTGCGTTTGCTTTCATCTTCGATGATATCTGTTAGTATTTTCTTTACTTCTAAGGTAGAAACTTCTTCTCCATCACTTGTTTGCAAAGATTCTGAAAAGAAATCTTTCAAACGTTTTGTACCAAATTCTGTTTGCACAAATTTGCTATTGGCGACACGAGAAACAGTAGAAATATCCAAACCTGTTATATCTGCAATATCTTTGAGAATCATTGGTCGTAGCGTTTTCTGGTCGCCAGTCAGAAAGAAATCGTATTGATATTGCATGATAGAGTACATTGTTTTGTACATCGTTTGCTGGCGTTGTCGAATAGCATCAATAAACCACTTGGCAGAATCAATTTTTTGCTTGATAAACATGATGGCTTCCTTCTCTTGTTTATTCGACTTTTTCTCTTTCCTATTATAATTATAGGATTTCAACATATCTTTGTACTGGTCGTTGATACGCAAATCAGGAGCGTTTCGAGAATTCAAGGACAAGTCAAGTTCTCCATCTCTATTTTGTATGATAAAGTCAGGGACAATATAATGAATACCACGAGTAGAGTTGGTTCTGTGTCCACTTGCAGGTTTCGGATTGAGTTTGAGGACTTCATTGATCGCATCTTTCAATTCTTCTTCATTAATACCCAAATAACGTTGCATTTTTTGATAATGCTTTTTTGAGAATTCATTGAAATACTCACTAATCATTCGGATGGCGATATTCAACGGATTATTATGGTGTAATGGTTCTGTATATAATTCTTTTTTAATAATTAATTGTAATAATAGACATTCTTGTAAATCTCTTGCTCCAATACCAGGAGGGTCAAATCGCTGAATACGCTTTAGTATTTGATCGACTTCTGCTTCTGTAGAAACGACATTATGCGAAAACATTAAATCATCAATAATGGCGAGCGGTTCTCTTCTCAAATAACCGTCATCATCAATACTACCAACGATTTGTTGGGCAACAATTTGTTCTCTTTCATCATTGAAATCTAACATTCCAATTTGTTCTTCCAAATATTCATGGAAGGTATTTTCAACAACTATTGGAATCGTTTTGTCTTCGTCGTCTGCCGAATAGTTATTAATTTTTAATTTATAACTAGAAGGATCATCTTCAATATATTCATTAATGTAGTCATCTAACTCGTATTCGTCTTCTTTGTAAACTTCCTCTTCGGTATCGCTATCTGCTTTGGCTTCACTATCGCTAGCAGAAAAGGCTTCTTCATCATTTCCTTGTTCCAAATCATCTATCTCTTCTCCTTCATCAAGTGCAGGATTCGCTTCTATTTCTTCTTTTATGCGCTGATCCAGTGTGGCAGTTGGTATCTGCAGCAATTTCATCAACTGAATTTGCTGAGGGGACAACTTTTGAAGCAATTTTTGACTAATTCTCTGTCTTAACATGTGTTTTATTAGTGTTCTTTATGAATAAGGATTATAAAAATAGTTCGAATAGAATATCTTTTTTTTATTAGAAATAGTTTTTTACCAATAACATGCCCTGATTTATAATAGACAAAATCTAATATAAATTATTTGTTCAAGAGAAAATAGGGCAAATGTTTCTATACAATTTGACAATGAAAATGAAACAATCATTTCATTTTATTAGAGTAGAGTGTCTTGTTTTTTTGTAAAAACGTCGTAGATTATCTTTCTCATAGTTTCTTTCAAAATAAAAAATGTTATCTTTCGAAAGAAAGTTTAGAGGCTTATCATAAGGTTAAAGACCGATTATCAATTTAAGTGAATTAATAGAATAATGAAAATGTCTTGAACCGATAAAGTGTGACATGGCTTCTATTGAAAAAACTAAAATCTTTCTTTCTTTTCTTATTGCAATATATGCCTTTTTTAAGTAAGATGCTCGATTTGACATCAAAAAATATGCCATTTTAATATTTTTTTGATAAAAAACTAAAATGTACAAAGAGTTGAGGTTGAAATTGTAATGTAAAGAGGCTGATTGAGTGTTAGAACTGATATAATTATACAGACAAGTCTATCATTATGTTTCAGCTAAATTGTTTTTATATTAAAAAATAACAAATATGATTGATTCTATAAATTATCGCATTCAAAAATTGAGAGAATCCATGAGAAATAACAATATTGATGCTTATATAGTTCCAAGTAGTGACCCGCACCAAAGCGAATATGTAGCAGATTCTTGGAAGTCGAGGCAATGGATATCGGGTTTTTCTGGTTCTGCAGGTACTGCTGTCATTACACAAACGCATGCAGGTATCTGGACAGACTCTCGTTATTTTTTGCAAGCAGCAGTAGAAGTAAAGGATTCTGAAGTGGAATTACACAAGCTAACCATTCCTCATACAGCAGAACATCTAGATTGGATACTCGAAAATTTGGAAGAAGAAAGCACGGTGGGCTTCGATGGATATTGTTTTAGTGTAGGACAGGTTCGCCGAATGGCAAAATTTTTTTATGAAAAAGCATTTAATTTAAAAAGCAATATAAATTTAATCGCAGAGGTCTGGAATGATTGCCCAAAATTACCAACGCACACTATCTTCGAATTGGATGAAAAATATGCAGGTAAAAGTAGACTTGAAAAAATAGCGCAAATATGTGACGCTATGTCAACGCAAAATTGTACACATAATTTAGTTACAACGCTAGATGATATAGCATGGATATTCAATATTCGCTCGAAAGATGTAGAATGTAATCCTGTTTCTATCGCTTATGCGATTATTGCTCCTTCGGGCACCAATCTTTTTATTGATGCAATCAAAGTTCCTACTACATTAAAACAGACATTTGAACAAGAGGGCATAAATATACTCCCATACACTTCTATAGAAAATTACTTATCTAATCTTCAAGCAAGCGATCGTTTGTTGATTGATCCAAATACAATCAGCAATGCACTTTTTAATGTAATTCCCGAAGACAGCGTCGTTCGTGGCAAAACCATTTCTACGGCACTCAAAGCCCGAAAGAATACAATTGAAATTGAAAATATTCGTAAGGCAATGATAAAAGACGGCATCGCTTTGACCAAATTATATCGTTGGTTGGATGCTGAACTCAACAATAGAGGTGTAACAGAAGTGGAAATAGCCAATCAATTGCATCAATTCCGCGCAGAAAGAGGCAATTTTTTTGGAGATAGTTTTGATGCTATCGTTGGTTATAATGGAAACGGAGCAATCGTTCATTATCATGCCGAAGCCGATACTTGTGCTACCTTGAGCAAAGAAGGTATTTTATTGCTCGATTCTGGTGGGCAATATTTTGAAGGAACAACAGATATTACTAGGACAACGAGTCTTGGAAATCCAAGCGAAGAACAAAAAAGAAATTTCACCTTGGTATTGAAAGGACATATTGGAATCGATCAACTCAAATTTCCTTATGGCACCAAAGGCAGCCAAATGGATACTTTGGCTCGGCAACATCTCTGGCAACACGGACTTAACTACGGACACGGAACAGGACATGGCGTAGGATTTTTTCTGAATGTGCACGAAGGTCCTCAAGGAATATCAAGCAAAAATGCCACGCCTTTTGAAGTTGGAATGTTTACTTCCAACGAACCAGGTTATTACAAAACCAACGAATATGGTATTCGTATCGAAAACCTAATATTGACGGTCGAGGCTGAGAAAACGGAATATGGTCAATTTTTGAAATTCGAAACCATGACTCTTTTTCCAATAGACCAAAGTCTAATTGATTGTTCTTTACTCACTCGAAGTGAAATCAATTGGTTGAATAATTACCACGCAATGGTCGCCAAAAAACTTTGTCCCCATTTGGATGAAGTCGAGCAAAAATGGATGAAAGCACAATGCAAAGCAATTGATTAAATGGAAAAAGAAAATTTAGAAAGTCTATGCAAACAAGCTTGTATCCTTGTGCGAGACGTAGCGACATTTATCAAAAAAGAATTAGGTAAGGTTCAATTGACGGCTATCGAGACGAAGAGCCTCAATAGTTTGGTTAGTTATGTAGACAAAACGGCTGAAGAGCAATTGGTCGCTGGTTTGCAAAAATTGTTGCCCGAAGCTGTTTTTCTAACCGAAGAAGCAACCATCCATCCCCAAAAAGGCAAATACCAATGGATCATTGATCCATTGGACGGAACAACCAATTTTTTGCATCAATTGCCTTTCTTTTCAATAAGTATTGCGCTACGTTGCGAAGAAGCAATCGTCATCGGAATTGTATTTGAGGTCAATCGCTCGGAGTGTTTTTACGCTTGGAAAGACGGTGGAGCTTGGCTCAATGAGCAAGCTATTTTCGTTAGTTCCAATCCAAAATTAAGTGATGCACTTGTCGCAACAGGTTTTCCTTATTACGATTATCAACATACTACCAAATATTTAGAGATTTTAGAACATCTAATGAAAAACACTAGAGGAATTCGGCGTTTTGGTTCGGCAGCATTAGATCTAGCTTATGTTGCTTGTGGTCGCTTTGATGCTTTTTACGAATATAGTCTCAATGCTTGGGATGTAGCAGGAGGGATCCTTTTGGTACAAGAAGCTGGTGGACAAATAACGGATTTTAAGGGAGGCAGCAATTATCTTTTTGGAAAAGAAATAATTGCTTGTTCGAGTGCCATCCACAACGATTTTATTCCAATAATAACAGAAAAATTCAACTAATATGATCATTTATCCAAAAGAGATTCCAACGAGAGATTTTCATCAATTTTTATTAGGATCTGTAGCACCTCGACCGATTGCTTTTGTGAGTACGATGGACGAAAACGGTGTACCCAATTTAGCTCCATATAGTTTTTTCAATGCCTTTAGTTCCAATCCTCCGATGTTGGTTTTTAGCTCCAACCGACGAGTGTCGAATAACACCACAAAAGATACGCTATATAATATAGAGAAAACCAGAGAGGCCGTTATCAATGTCGTGTCTTATAATATTGTCAATCAAATGGCGGTAACTTCTGTAGAATTTGAAAGCGGCGTGAGTGAATTTGAAAAAGCAGGATTGACGGCTGTTCCATCGGAAATGGTCAAACCTTTTCGGGTAAAAGAATCTCCGGTCAATATGGAATGTAAGGTCAAAGACATCATCACTTTGGGCGAACATGGCGGCGCAGGACATCTTATTATATGCGAGGTCGTTTGTATGCATGTAGACGATGCGGTTGTGGACGAAAACAACCGAATTGATCCACACAAAATTGACTTGATGGGACGTATGGGACGAGCCTATTATGTGCGAGCGAGTGGCAGTGCTGTTCAAACGATAGTACAACCCGTAACTCAATTGACAATCGGTTTTGACCAATTGCCCGAAAATGTAAAAAATAGTACGGTTTTGACCGGAAACAATTTAGGACAATTGGCGGGGATGCCCGAATTGCCGAGTTTAGATTCGGTAGAAGAAATTCGATTGGATGCTTCGGTTCAAAAAGCCTTGCAATTGGAAAACGCTTCCATTGCTTTGCATCAAATGGCAAAAGAAATATTGGATACCGATGACGATAGAATGTTGGCGATGCAATTATTAATGTTGGATAAAAAATTAAACCCTAGCAAATAAGTCGAATAAAAAGAACGCATGAAATTCTTTAGAAGTAGTCGAATAAAAGCAATGCAGGAAAAAGCTTTATTCAAGTATATTTTTTATGCTATTGGCGAAATATTGATTGTCGTCATTGGGATATTAATTGCAGTACAATTGAATAATAAAAATACGGATAAAATAGCCAATGAAAATATTTCAAAATACATCGACAGAATTAATGATGAGATAGAAACACATACACAAGTAATATTGCCAACGGTTTCATATACACAAGATTCGATTATTCCATCTTTGCTTACAGCAAGAAGAATTGTGAAGAATGGAGAATTGGATTCCTTACAATTCCTTGCCAAAGGAATAGAACTATTGACAAATAATGAAGCGTTTAATTTTACATTGCCTGTGCTAGACGAATTTATAAGAAAAGGTTATTTTTCACATATAGATAATGAAGAACTCAACACCCGTTTTTGGTTTTATAATTATTGTAAAAACCAATGCCATCATATTGACGAAGAAATGAAACTCAACCAAATAAACCTGATAAAGCCTTTTCTAATTAAAAATCTAAGATATTCGAACTATGATTCTTATGCTTATACAAGCAAAACGAATGAGAACAAAGAGAAGGAATTACAAAAGCTATTAAATAATGTTGAGTTCGAAAACATTATAAGTTTATATATAAGTCATTCGGAATCTTTTGCTTGGAATTTTCAGCAACTCAATAAGAGCTTAGAGCAAATAAACGATGAAATCCAAAAAATAAATTTAAACTAAAGAAAATCCCTATATTTGCAGCTTAATTCTATAAAAATAAATTGCTATTTTGGAAACTTGGGAATTGGATTTTGAGTGGCTCAAAGTACGGCACTTCGTCAAAGATGCCGTAGGAAAAGAAGACTTACCGACAATGAATGCCGTTCTACTCATGGTAGGGGTACAAGAATTGGGACGGTGGAAAGAAAGCTTTACCAAAGAAGAAAAACAAGATCTCATGCATATTGCCATCTGTAGGCTTTTGAGCTACGATGGTTTTTATGAATTTGTTGGGCGAGATGCCGATGGTTGGCCACATTGGAAAGCCCTGAAAATAGTGGAGAAAGAAGGAGCACAAGAACAAGAAAGTTATTTAAAAATAAAACTCATTCAGTACTTCAGAGATTTGGAAAAAGAACAAAAGGAAGAATCTTTGGAAGAAGAATAAAATTTTATACTATTCGTAAATCTGAAAAAATTAGTGTTCAATGAAACGATTTTTATCCTTATCTATATTCGCTAGCGTACTATTTGCATTTTCTTCTTGTGAGCAAGGCGAAAAATTTACGCATGCTGAAATTGAAACAGATTTCGGAATAATCAAATTGAAATTATATAATGACACGCCTTTACACCGAGACAATTTCATCAAACTAGCCAAAGAAGGCTTTTATGATGGTTTATTGTTTCATCGAGTGATGTCTGGTTTTATGATGCAAGGAGGAGATCCCGATTCCAAAGATGCAACTCCAACACAACGTTTGGGCGCAGGAGGTTTGGGCTACACGGTAGACGGGGAGTTTGGTCACTTGCATTTCAAAGGTGCATTGGCTGCTGCTCGTACAGGCGATGCAGGCAATCCTGAACGAAAATCTTCGAGTTGTCAGTTTTACATCGTTCAAGGTAAACCTGTTTCTGCAGCCCAACTAGATATGTTTGCTCGACAAAAAAATATAGTCTACAACGAAGCACAAATCAAAAAATATACAGAAGTAGGTGGTGCGCCATTCTTGGATATGGATTATACGGTTTATGGCGAGGTTGTTGAAGGACTTGATATTGTTGATAAAGTTCATGCTGTGAAAACGGCACCAGGCGACAGACCTATTGAAGACGTACGTATGAAAGTGCGGATTATTGACTAAAAAATAAAAAATAATTACTGTGCAAATTAGAATCTCATTTTATCTAATGCTCTTACTTTTTTTAGCATCTTGTGGAAAACCAATCGCAGATTTCACCTATGATGGTGCCGACAAACCTGCGCCTGCTGATGTCGAATTTCAAAACAAATCTGATAAGGCAACTGCCTATGAATGGGATTTTGGAGACGGGGAAAAATCTACAGAAGTCTCTCCCAAACATCCTTATAAGTCTTCGGGTAACTATACGGTTATACTAAAAGCAAAAAAAGGAAAGAAAGAAAGTGTTTCCGAAAAACGTGTTTACATAGCTGCGCCTAAAGATTGTTTGGTCGAAATTCAAACAAATTATGGCAATATGATTGTTCGATTGTCCAATGCAACGCCACAACATCGAGATAATTTTATCAAACTAGTTGAAGATAATTTTTACGACGGTTTACTATTTCATCGAGTGATAGATGGATTTATGGTACAAGGAGGCGACCCTCGTTCTCGCAATGCTCGTCCCGACCAAAATTTAGGTTCTGGTGGACCAGGTTATCAAGTTCCTGCCGAATTTGTAGATAGTCTAGTACACATAAAAGGTGCGATAGCTGCCGCTCGCACCTCAGACTCAGTCAATCCCGAACGAAAATCTTCAGGCTCTCAATTTTATATTGTTCATGGGCAAGCATTGTCGGATAGCTCGCTCGACAATTTCGAAAAAAGAAAAGGGATTAAATATTCTGAAGCGCAAAGAAAAGTATTCAAAGAACAAGGAGGTACTCCTTTTCTGGACACAGATTATACAGTCTTTGGTCAAGTTATAGAAGGATTAGAGGTGATAGATAAAATAACTGCGGTAAAAACCGCACAAGGAGATAGACCACTCGAAGATGTCAAAATGACAATTAAATTAATTGACTAAGAAACAACAAGTTTTTTTGCCATGCAGGAAGATATAATATTAGGAATAGATGTAGGAGCTTCGGGAATCAAAGGGGCATTAGTAAATGTAAGCACAGGAAAGCTTGTTTCGGAACGTCATCGTATTCCTACACCCAAACCAGCAACTTCTACCAATGTTGCTGAAACGATAAAAGAATTGGTAGATCACTTCAATTGGGAAGGACGAGTTGGTTGTGGATTTCCAGCTATTATCAAAAATGGTATTGCGCTTTCTGCTGCCAATATCGACGATTCTTGGGTCGGAGTCGATACCGAAAAACTACTTTCAGAGACGACAGGGCTTTCTGTTGCGACGCTCAATGATGCGGATGCTGCAGGCTTGGCGGAGGTTGAATTTGGAATGGGTAGAAATCAAAAAGGAGTCCTTATTTTATTGACTATTGGTTCGGGGATTGGTTCGGCAGTTTTTGTCAACGGACAACTGATTCCAAACACAGAATTTGGTCATTTATACCTCAAAGCAGATTCTAAAGTGGCAGAACATACTTGCTCCAATAATGCCAAAAAAAGAGAAGACCTTTCTTGGGAACAATGGGCAAAACGATTCAATAAATATCTAATCCATTTAGAACGACTCTTTATGCCCGATTTGTTTGTCTTAGGAGGTGGAGCAAGCAAGAAATTCGAAAAATATAAAAATTGCCTTAACGGAAAAACCAAAGTAGTTCCTGCCTTAATGCTCAATAATGCAGGTATTATTGGAGCGGCTGTCTATGCCAAACGCTTTGTTTTAACAAGTAGGCTTAAAGAAAAAGCTGCCAAAAATTAAGTAGGATTAGTCAAAAAAGGATTGTTCTTTCGTTCAAAACCAATCGTTGTATGCTGCCCATGACCTGGGTAAACCCGTACAGCATCGTTCAAGGGAAATAACTGTGTTTTGATACTCTTTATCAAGGTGTCAAAATCTCCTCCTGGCAAATCTGTTCTTCCGATACTTCCATAAAAAAGCACATCTCCAGCAATAACAAATTCGGATGCTTCGCAATAAAAAGAAAGACTTGCAGGCGAATGTCCAGGTGTGAAAAGCGCCTTTAATTTTGTTTCCCCAAACTCAATAATATCTCCTTCTTCAATAAACAACTCAGGCATAGGCGATGGCTCAGGATAAGGAAGACCATACATTTTGCAAACCATTGGAGCTTGTTCCAAAACAGGCAATTCGCCACTATGAATCTCCAATGCCAAATTGTATTTTTCTGCCACAAACTTATTTCCAAAGATATGATCCAAATGACAATGCGTATTAATCAAGCGAACGGGTTTCAAACCAGCACTCTCGATAAAGGTCGTCAATTGTTCTTTTTCTGAATGGTTGGAACAACCAGGATCAAAAATAATACACTCTTTTGTATCGTCGTAGACAATATATGTGTTTTCTTGGAACGCGTTAAAGGTTAATTCAGCAACATGAGCCATGTTTTTACCGTTTAAAATTTATTAGGAATAAGCAAAAGGTAATTTTGCTTGCTTTTATTAGTAAGGCTTTTTATTTATACCTACAAAAGTAGAATTAATACTGAATCACTCCAATAATTTAGCATTAAAAAACAAGTCTTATTATTCATGTTGACCAAAACGAAATATCAAATAAACAATATATACGCAAACCATAGGTACATCTAAAAAAAATACCCATGAAACATCGTTTACTTTTCATTGCTGCCTTCGCTTTCTTTACGAGCAACTTATTTGCTCAAGGGACTCAAGTCCAATTTGGGAAAAATAGAGTACAATACCACGACGATTTCAAAGAGTGGTTGCAGTACGAGTCGCCCAATTTTATTACGTATTGGTATGGCAAAAGCCGAAATGTAGGACAATCTGTTGTGCAAATGGCAGAACTAGATCACGATGCTATTCAAAATATTCTGGAACACCGAATTAATAATAAAATTGAATTGGTCGTTTATACGGATATTACAGATGTAAAACAAAGCAATATCGGTACAGAAGATGTTTTTGTCAATACTGCAGGTCAAACCAAAATCGTCGGCAATAAAGTTTTTCTATATTTCAATGGAGATCACCAACATCTGCGCCAGCAAATCCGAGAAGGAATTGCTTCTGTTTATTTAAACGCCATGCTTTTTGGGTCAAATTTACAAGAAATTGTACAAAATGCCGTGATGATGAATTTGCCTGCATGGTTCGAAAAAGGATTGATTTCTTATGTCGGTTCGGAATGGAATGTCAACTTAGATAATCGCCTCAAAGATGCGATGTTGAATGAAGATTATAAAGATTTTAATCGTTTGGCAGAAGACTATCCACAATTGGCAGGACATTCTTTGTGGTATTATATTGGTCAAAATTATGGGAAATCTACCGTTTCCAATTTATTGTATTTAACGCGTGTCAATCGGAGTATCGAAAGCGGATTTTTGTATGTTTTGGGAAGCAATTACGAACGCATTATCGATTCTTGGGAAACGTATTTTAAAACAAGATATACCGAAGACAGTGAAAATCGAGATTCGCTTACAGCGCATCTCTTCCCAATCAAAAACAAACGAAAATTGCCTTTGAGTCAACTCAAATTGAGTCCCGACGGAAAGAAAATAGTGTATGTCTCCAACGAAATTGGTAAATACAAAGTCTATTTGCACGACTTAGAAAGCAATGAGCGAAAAGTCATTCACAAAGGTGGTTTTCGCAATGCTTTTCAGGCAACGGACTATAATTATCCATTGTTGGCTTGGAAACCAAGTGGCTATGAAATCTCTATTATTTATGAAAAACGAGACGTCATAAAATGGCTCAATTATGATACAAATACGGGCGAAGACATACTAGAAGACCTTGACCCACAATATCACAGAGTGTTGAGTGCCGATTATATAGACAATTCAAAAATGGTCTTTTCTGCGATTGTCAATGGATATTCCGACCTTTTTATTTATGAAACTCTCAATCGACAAACGCAACGAATTACTTCCGATTTTTATGATGATTTGGATGCTAGAGTCGTCCGATTAGAAAATAAATTAGGCGTTTTGTTTGTGTCCAATCGGCAAGAAGCCATTATTAAAAATGCCAAATTAGATACTATTTTACCGATAAAAAACTTCGACGTTTTTTATTATGATATGAGTTCCAAGTCCAAAGAATTGATTCGAGTGACCAATACGCCTTTGGCAAACGAACGCTATCCTATTGCAATAGATACGACTTGGTTTGGCTATACTTCTGACGAATCAGGCGTATACAATCGAAATGTTGGCTATCTCAAAGATGTTTTCGTGTACAACGAAAAGATAATTACCCTCAAGGATAAAACGGAAATTATCATCCATGAAGATTCGACGCTTACGACATTGGATTCGACTTTGATTGCGAAAATTGACTTGCGGCCTGTTTACGAAAAACGAGCTTTTACGCATCAAAATTCCAATTATAATAGAAGTATTCTGGAATTCAATACGGCTTTGAAAAGCAATAAAATAGCGGAGCTAATTTATAATAAAGGAATCTACCAATTTTACATTCAAGACATCAATGTCAATACGACGCACGAAACGATTCAAACTCGTTTTCAGCGACAAGAGCAAAGTATTTTTGATAGTATTTCTAGTTTGTCTTTAGAAATAAATGATGAACCCAATGAAAATCCAGTTCTAAAAGAAAAAAAGGAAGAGATTGAGCTTTCAAATATTCCAGCAAGCAAGCAAGATACAGGAAAAGTAGATATTGACAATTATCTTTTTCAGAGTGAATTTGATGACGATGAAACGCCTCCTGTGGTAGAAATAGAACAAGATAAAGGAGAAATTGTATTGACAAAACCTAATTCTAAAACATCAAAATCGTTGTCCTTAGAACCAAAAATTTTACGTTTTCGACCTTCTCGAATTACTCCCTATCGCCTCAAATTTAGAACGGATTTTGTAACGACCAACCTCGACAATAGTTTGTTGTTTGGAGGTTTGGATACCTATGCAGGAGACAAAGAAGAGTTTAGTACGCCGCCTCCAGGAATATTATTCAAAGCCAATTTCAAAGATTTATTCGAAGATTATCAAATAGAAGGAGGAATGCGTTTGCCAACGACCTTCAATGGCGCGGAGTATTTTCTATTGTTTGATGACAAAAAAGGAAGATTTGACAAGCAATATGCCGTTTATAGAAAAACAACCCGCAATCGATTAGATGATTTGCAATCAACGAATGCCTTACGGACAGAATATGTTACGCTTTTGGGAAGTGCTCAAGTGAGTTATCCTTTCGATATTTTTAGGTCTTTGCGAGCTAGTACAACCCTCCGAAACGACCGAACCACTCAATTGGCAACCGAAAAAATTCCGCTCAGTCAGCCTTCTGTCAACGAGCAACGCATTGGCGCAAAACTCGAATATGTTTTTGATAATACACTCGATGTTTCCGCCAATATCAAAAACGGAACTCGCTACAAAGTATATGCTGAAGTCGTCAAACGCTTCCGTTTGGATTTATTGAATAACGTCGATTTTGAATTCAATCCAGGTTTGATGACGGTTTTGGGAGTCGATGCCAGACATTATCAACGACTAGACAAACGATCTATATTGGCAACTCGTTTGGCCGCTGCCACGTCATTTGGCTCAGAGAAAATCCTGTATTATTTGGGGGGCGTTGATGGTTGGCTGTTTCCAAAATTCAACGAAGAAATACCTTTGCCATTGAGCGATGATTTTGCTTATCAGACTTTGACTGCCAACATGAGAGGCTTTAGTCAAAACATCAGAAATGGTAACTCCTATATTTTGTTCAATGCAGAATTACGAGTGCCGATTATACAATATTTTTCCAAGCGAACAATTCGTTCTTCATTCCTACGTAATTTCCAAATAAATGGATTTTTTGATGCAGGAACAGCTTGGCAAGGACTCACACCTTTTAGTGAAGATAATCCGCTTAATATTGTAGAATTTATTGGTGGTGGCAACGATCCTGTCAATGTAAAAGTCAACTATTTCCGAGATCCAATTGTCATTGGTTATGGCGTGGGTGTTCGATCTATGTTGTTTGGCTATTTTGTGAAATTGGATTATGCTTGGGGCATCGAAACCCGACAAGTAAAAGAACCTCGTTTCTTCTTGTCTTTGGGGACGGATTTTTAGGAAAATTCAAGATTCAAATTTTTAAACATCAAGTTCAAAACTAATGAAATTCAAATTCAAATCTCAATTTCAACATCAAGCTAAGTCTAAGTGAACTTAGTGTCTTAGTGGTAAAAAACAGTCAACGTCATATTTGCATTTAAAAAAGGTCAACATCAAGCTAAGTGAACTTAGTGTCTTAGTGGTAAAAAAAGGTCAACATCATGTACTGTCAACGTCAAGTATTTGAACTTAAATCTTGCACTTGAACTTCTGTGCCAACAGCTTACTTCTCAAACATCCCAACACTCGCACCAACCCAATCTTTATCTTTATTGTATTTCACGCCAATCATCGCACCTTTGCTGAGTCGAGCAAGGTTGTTGACAATAACGGGGCGAGCCGTTCCTTTTTCCCAAAGCATGAGCATACGGACTTCGCATTTGGCAGGTTCATTGAGGGTTTTTATAACAGGAGAATAGCTTACTTTTCGTTGAAGAATATAATTTTCGGGGTCTTTGATAGACTCGATATCGAAGCGATTGAGATTGATGATAACGCCTGTTCCTGCAAAAGAATACAAGGGCTTGAGGACGTAGTTTTCCAAGTCATCAGGAATCGTTTCCAATTCATTTAGGAAAAAAGAAGGTGGATTGTATTTGCTTTTCAAAAGCGGCAAAGTATGCTTACTGATACGGAAAAACCAATGCGGATGACCAACCCATTCGACATCAGCTTCTTGAGTGAAATAGAAATCTCGCTTCAAATCATCTCGCTTGATGAGTTCATCAAAAATGACTCGATTGACGATTTTTTCGACGCCAATTTTCTGTCCATTGTCTCCAATATAATAAACATCCTTTCCTTCTTTTTTGAGGTCGGTGACGCATTTTATAGGAATGCCGAGTGTGCGATTTGCGCCATAAAAATCAATTGCTGTCGCTTGCTTTTCTGGCTCAACTTCCAATAAGACGACATTCTCTGGTTGACTATTGCCAACAATTACTTTATTCAGTAAATCAATATATCCTTTGGAGTCCAATCCACCAAACAAGTGTGTATAATTGGATGGAATATCAAAGTGTTTCTGAAAAGAGTTTGCCAATAAATCTTGAAAAAAGTACAAAGAGGGAAAACCTTGTACCTCGATGAGTTGCGGAATCAAACCGCCTTCGCCATCATCGCAAATACCAAAATCCATTTGCAAAAAGATGGTGTGTTCATCTTCATTGGGCACAACTTGCCCTGCCAATATCGCTCCTTTGGAACGTTCCTTGAAATCGGGACGACAAATGACATCCATGATTTCTTCACAAGCTTCTTCGAGTTTCGCCTTTAGGTCTTTAGGGATAAAGACGGGCGTTTCTGACACTCGAAAAGGAGGCGTATGATTATAGGTTTGATTGATTTCTTGTAAAAAGGCTTGGTATCTTTCTTGAGTGAAAGAAGCGTTGTAATGGTTTCGAATAGAGGGAATCATAAGTTTATGTTTGATGATGTTTTGGTCTATTTTTCTTTTTTACTTCCAAGCAAAAAGGAATAAGTTATACTTATACCACAGTTTCTACTCGACAAGATTCTATTGCTCCCTTTATAAAAACAGGAAGTATGGTATTATACGTCAATTCTATTTTATTGGGTTCGTTCAAGTCTAGCATCATTTGAGTATATTTTTCTTCTCCAAAATTTTCGATGATTTCCTTTTTCTTTTCTTCTTTCTCAAAAGTAGCCTTCATGCCTTTGGGGAAAGCTTCTGGATGAAATTGCGTTCCAAGCATTTCGTTCGAAAAACGAACAGCCATCATGGCTCTTTCGAGTGGTACCTGAGGGCGTTTCTTTTCCAAACACAATAATTGTATCCCCAATTCATTCATCAATTCGAATTTAGGCTGAATCACTTGCCACAATCTAAAATCGCCCACCCAAAAAGGATCGGGCAATTGCTCAAATACAGGTTCATGTTCTCCTTGCAAAGTCTTATGTGTCGGAAAAGTCCCAAAAGAACGAGATTTCCGTTTGACCACATCTGCTATCTGAAAATGGATACAAGCCATCTGAAAAGAATGACAAATAAAGAAGACAAATTTCTTTTGCTCCTCTTTTTTATTCCAATTCCAAACGGAGTCTATCCAATTATAAAAATTCTTATCCCATTCGCCATCTCCATCAAAAGGGCTTCCAGGGCCACCCGACGAAATATAAATATCGAAATTCAAGTCTGGAATTTCTTTTTTGGCGCGTACATCAAAAACTTGCCATTCCAAGTCATTTTCAAATACTCGCACGATGTCCTTTATGGCATTCATGCCCATATTAGGTTCGTTATCATACAAATCCAAAATCGCTAATCGTAATTTTCTCATGTCTATCTACACTAAAATGATATTATAAAAAAAACAGGCAGCGATAAAATCGCTGCCCATTTCTGTTTTTTTGCACTTATATATTAAGTAGTAGCTCTCCTTGGAGCGCTTATTTTACTGTTTTTTTTTGCATTGCTAGGAGTCATCATTTTGCCCGCAGAGGCATTTTTGATAAAAGAACCCCAAGTCAAATTATTTTTAGTAGCTTTCCAGCTTTTTGCTTTTTCAATCGCAAAATTAGCAGCTGTTTCTACCACCCATTCGAAGTTTTCTGCTCCAACAGAATTGATGTCTGCATCGGGCGCAGGATTACAAAAATCTATCGCATAAGGAATACCATCTCTGATAGCCAATTCTACGGTATTGAAATCATAACCCAAAGCGGCATTCAAACGCAAGACATACTCGTGCATCGTTGCCATCATCTCATCCGATACATCGAAATTGGCTTGGTAGCGCAAGTGATGCGGATTTCGTGGCTCGTAGTGCATGATTTTGACGTCCTTGCCTCCGATACAATAGCAACGGAAATAGCTCTCAAATTGAATTTCTTCTTGCAACATCATCACCAATTGCCCCGTCTCATCATAAGCCTTGAACAATTCCTCTTCATTGTTTACTTTGTAAACACTTTTCCAACCACCACCAGAAAAAGGCTTCATATAAAAAGGAAAACCTCCTAGATAATCATAAATTTTATTCCAATCCATGAAAGCTAAGTTTCTAAAAGAATCGCCAGTTGTATCATCGGGCATCACTTTAGAAGGGAGCAAAACGGTTTTTGGTACAGGTACACCTACTTTTTCAGACAAACAATTGTTGAAAAATTTCTCGTCAGCACTCCACCAAAAAGGGTTGTTGATAACTGCTGTTCCGCAAAGTGCCGCATTTTTCAAATAGGCTCTATAAAAAGGAACATCCTGAGAAATACGATCTATAATAACCGCATAATCTGTAGGAATAGCTTGTTTGACTTCATCAACTTTTACAAATTCAGCTTGTATTCCTTTTACGTTTTTCGAGTTTACTCGATCAACAAAAGCTTGAGGAAAGGTGTTTTCTTGTCCAAAAAGAATTCCGATTTTTTTCATTTTGATGTACTATTTTTTTACGTTCTATTGAGAAAAACCGTGGGTCAAATAAAAGTAAGGGTTAAATTTGCGGGCTGCTTATAGTGTTTTAGCCCAAAAATTTCGACACTTAATTTTTTCTGACAGTTAAATCACGGGGTTTGTCAGAGAACCATTATTTAAAATGGATTTAATTATTACAAACTGTTGCTAAATATTGAGGGAACATTTCTCTCCAAAGAGGCCAGTCGTGTTTTTTCCAGCCCTTGATGTCGAGTGTATGTTGAATTCCTTTTTTATTGAGAATATTAGAAAGGTGCTTGTTTTTTTCTAAACAAATATCCCATTCAGAAGTCCCCAAAATGATTTTCATTTTGTTCAATTCTGGATGCTCCAAACCAGGTAAAAAATCGACAGGATTGTTGAAATAAACCGTATCATCATAATAACCATCCATAAAGGATTTGATATCGAAAGAACCGCTCATTGCCAATAAATGACTAACTGTATCAGGATGACGGAAGGCAAAGTTTGAAGCATGATACGCACCAAAACTTGCCCCAGAAACGGCTACTTTTCCAGCAGAAGTATTGTGGCGAATTTTACCAACAATTTCTTCCAAAACCATCTTATCATACCAAATATGATTGCGGACTTTTTGAGCAGGATGGATTTGTTTATTGTACCAACTAAGCTTGTCAATACTATCTGGGCAGAATATTTGTATTAAACCATTTTCGACATACCAACGAGCCGATTCAATTAGTTTGAAATCTTTACTTTCGTGGTAACGTCCCATTGTAGAAGGGAAAATAATGACTGGATAACCACTATGACCAAAGACAAGCATTTCAATATCTTTGCTTAAATTTGGGGAGTACCATTTGACGTATTGTTCTTTCATTTTAATAGAAATTTTATTTTACTAAAAGAGGTGTTTTGCAAAGCGATGTAAAAGTAGAAACTTTAGGTTTAAAAAACAAGCAAAACTAGCTGATTGACAGTCTTTTATAGAATCTGTATGACCTCGTTTTTATAGTACGATTTAGATATAAACTTGTTACAAGAAATAGAATTTGGAAAATACTTGTTTTGACAAGTAATTATTGTTTTATATATGAACTTTTTAAAACAAGCTTTTAAAATAATATTTGGTTGTTTTCCTAGAAAAAAGAAAGCAAAAAGAGAAAATTTTGTTGAAAAACGAAAAAAAATCTTTAATTCTGTATTTCTTGACCAAGAAATACAAATCGAATATTATATACCACACTTTGCTAATCGCATGAAGAAGCCTTCTTTTTCTGTCCTTTTTTTCAATGATGGTCAGGATATGGAAGCCGTAGACTTGCAACAAACCTTAGCACACTTATGTTTTGAAGATAAAATAAAGCCACTTTTAGTTGTAGCTCTTTATCCCAAAGACCGAATGCAAGAATATGGCACGGCTCATCAATTGGATTATGGTAATAGAGGAAGTAAAGCCAAAGCCTACACTCAATTTATCATGAAAGAGTTGATTCCTTTTCTGCAAAAGGATTTTTCTATCTCTCCAGCTGTAAAAGATAGAGCTTTTGCAGGTTTTTCTTTGGGTGCTTTATCGGCTTTCGATATAGTGTGGAATGAGTCGCAATTTTTTGGAAAAGTGGGCGTTTTTTCTGGTGCATTGTGGTGGCGAAGTAAAGCCTTTGAGGAGAGAAATCCAGATGCCAATTTGATTGTCCATGAAATGGTCGCTTCTAGTACGGTCGGACAAAAAAGACAAGAGCTTCAATTTTGGTTTCAGGCAGGAACGGAAGATGAAAAAGAAGATAGAAATAATAATGGCATCATTGATGCCATTGACGATACGATTGCCTTGATTGAGACCTTAGAAAAGATAGGTTTTGACAAATCAAAAAGCATCAAATATGTAGAAGTAGAAGGCGGAAAACACAATCCCGATACTTGGAAAAAAGTCTTACCTGATTTCCTTCTTTGGGCTTTTGGAGAGTAAAAATAGTTACCTTTACAGCATAAAATAAGTAAATGCCAAATAGAACGCAGCAACCTACGATAAACGCAATAAAGAATTTAGTTCTTCCTGCTCCCAAACAGCATACTTTGCAAAACGGAATCTCTGTATATGAAATAAATATGGGGACACAGGAGGTCATGAAACTTGAAATTATTTTTCGGGCAGGTCGTCCGACGGAGCATAAAAAATTGGTTGCCCGCAATACCGCTCGTATGTTGCGAGAGGGAACGAAGCAACATACATCTGCCCAAATTGCAGAGATATTCGATTATTATGGAGGGTCATTGGGTTCTCCTGTTAACTTGGATACGGCCAATATTGTTTTGTATACCTTGAATAAGCACTTAGAAAAATTGCTTCCTTTGGTCGCAGAAATTGTAAGTGAACCCGTTTTTGTTCAAGAAGAATTAAAGACGGTTATTAATAATAGTATTCAGCAAATAAAAGTAAATTTACAGAAATGTGATGTCGTAGCTTACCGAGAAATTACCGAATGCATGTTTACCAACAAGCATCCTTATGGATACAATAGTTCGACGGAAGCTTACCATGACCTAAGTCAAGCAGACCTTTTTACACATTTTAAAAATCAATACCATGCGGGCAATTGTTCGATTGTCGTCAGTGGAAAAATTGAAGCAAATACGATTCAATTATTAGACCAATATCTAGGTACAGCTATTCCTAAAGGTAAGGCGACTATACCTACTTTTCCGAGTATCGAAACCCAGCCGAAAGTGATAAAAATTGACTTAAAAGATAGTTCGCAATCTGCTATTCGTATCGGTTGCCGATTGTTCAATAAACAGCATCCAGATTACAATAAGCTTTTTGTACTCAATACCATTTTGGGTGGCTATTTCGGTTCTCGTTTGATGATGAATATCCGAGAAGAAAAGGGTTATACTTATAATATTTTTTCTGGCTTGGATTCTATGGTTCACGATGGCTATTTTACGATAGGAACAGAAGTCGGAACGGAATATGTGGAAGATACCATCACTCAGATTCACAAAGAAATGGACATCTTGAAAAATGATTTGGTTAGCGAAGACGAACTCGAAATGGTACGGAATTATCTACTCGGAAATATGCTCACGATGCTCGATGGTCCGATGAATATAGCAGACATCATCAAGACAATGGTAGTAGAAAATTTGCCTTTTGAGACGTTTGCTCAACTCGAACAAACGATTAATACTATAACTGCTCAAGAGCTTCGAGACTTGGCTCAAAAATATTTGCAACAAGACAATATGTGGCAAATTGTGGTCGGAGCATAAGACTTTAGAAGTACAAGTTTTGGAAAAACTTGTACTTCTAAGAAAGACTTTTTATCGGAAAAGCCTTTTTCTGAACAAAAAGACTCCCAAAGCTGCTAACAATAACGGCCATATATTAACCAAGATCAAAAAGATATTCAAAATAATATTCCAACCATTTGTAAGGTTTGTTTTGAATTGTTTTCCAATAGAAGCTTGATAAGTCAAAGGTTCTTCTTGTTCCAAAACGGTTTCATAAAGAACCAAATTGATTTGACTATTATTTACTTTTTCCGAAAGGTATTTCAATCGCCCTTCTTTCGCTTCAATCTCTTCTTGTAGCACTCGGATTTTTTCCTCGGCAGCAAAAACTTCTTGAATCGTACTTGCTTTGGAGCGCAATATTTCGGTATAGCGATCTCGCACTTGTTTTTTGGTAGCTAGACGAGAGGCGATGTCTATAAACTCTTCCGTCATATCATTGGTATTAATTTGTTTTTGATTGATAAACAAAGCCTCTTTTGAAATCTGTCGCAGCAAATTTTCAAAATTTTCATTCGGAACTAAAACCGTCATACTATTTTGCACTTGATGCGTATTGGAAGTCAAACTCATATTGGAAATAATACCATTCATTTCTTGTGCTAAATCTTGAATTCGAACCGTACTTGCATCTACATTTTCGACTTTCATCCGATAGTTTGCTGTTTTTATCAGCTTCCGATTTTGCAGTTCGGGCAAAGCTTGATCTTTTGCTTTTGCTTTGGATGACGAAGGCGCATTTGATATTTTTGCTTCACTTGGAGGTACTTGTTTTTTAGCTATACTTGTTTTAGCAGCGTAGTCATAGTTTGATTCTTTGCTTGCGCAAGAAAGCAAGGTACAGAGTGCGAATAGGAAAAAAATAATATTTTTCATTGCCAATTTTTTTTGAATGTTTTTAATAATGAATCTCTACTATTGTAGATGCTAGAAATTGACAAAAAGCATAAGTCTTCTTGTTAATGAGTCGTTAAGTCTTGTTAATGATTTTGACAATGTTTCATCAAAATTTGTCGGAAGAAGAGTGAAAACAAATAGAGATATTGAAGACAAAATTTCCAAACGGTTTTTAAATATAGCCTCGTCTTCCGACTATAGACGACTTCTTTCAGACTACATTTAATTTTTTACCTTTGTCAATAAAAAAAAATATAGAATGAGAACCGAGTTAGAAGAAAAAATAAAACTACTTTTTGAAGAATGGGCAGGAGAATCTGCCACACAAATTTTGCCCATAGCACCCTCTGGTTCTAATCGGATTTATTATCGGATTCAAGGGACTAGCCGAAGCGCAATCGCAGCCTACAATCCCGACAAAAAAGAGAACACTGCGTTCCTCGTATTCTCTAAGCACTTTCACAAGAAGGCTTTGCCTGTTCCTCAAATTTATGCCGAGCAAAGCGACGCCGATATTTATCTACAAGAAGATTTGGGCACGACCAGTTTGTATGATTTACTAAGCAAAAAGGGAGAAGGCTTTCCACCAGACTTGATAAATTTGTACAAAAAAGTAGTCGAACAATTGGCATTGCTTCAAATAGAAGGCGGCAAAGAATTAGATTATAGTGTGTGCTATCCAAGGGCTTCGTTCGACAAGCAATCCATGTTGTGGGATATGAATACGTTCAAATACTATTTTCTAAAATTGGCTAATATTACGTTTGACGAAGAAGCTTTGGAAAAGGATTTTCATACTTTTGCCGATTATTTATTACAAGCAGATTGTAGTCATTTTATGTTTCGTGATTTTCAATCTCGAAACATTATGATTCGGGACGGTTCGCCTTTTTTTATTGATTATCAAGGCGGGCGAAAAGGAGCTTTACAGTACGATTTGGCTTCGCTTTTGTATCAAGCCAAAGCCAATATTCCAAATGAAATTCGACAAGAATTACTAGAACATTACCTGCAAGCGGTAGAAAAATTAACTCCAATTGATAAAAAAGAATTTACGGATTTCTATTTTGGCTATGTCTTAGTTCGAACCATTCAAGTGTTGGGAACCTATGGTTTTCGAGGCTTATACGAGCGAAAAGCACACTTTTTGCAAAGTATTCCCTTTGCTTTGAAAAATGTTTCTTGGTTGCTCCAAAACACCAAATTGCCCATCGCTATTCCTGAATTATGGAGGGTTTTGGAACATTTGACAAGAGCTCCTTTTTTCCAAATTTTTGATAAAAATAAAGGTAAAAAAAGCCCTTTATCTGTGGCAATTACCAGCTTTTCTTACAAAAAAGGCATTCCACAAGACCATTCGGGCAATGGAGGAGGATTTGTATTTGATTGTCGGTTTTTGCACAATCCAGGTCGCTACGAACCTTATAAACAACTGACAGGTCGAGACGAAAGTGTGATTCAATTTTTGAAGCAAAAAAGTAAAATGAATACCTTTATCCACAATATTTGTCAAATTGTGGATAAGTCTGTGGAAAACTATATTGAGCGAGATTTCACCAATTTGTCGATTAATTTTGGCTGTACAGGAGGACAACACCGTTCCGTGTATGCCGCCGACCAAGTCGCTCAATACCTCAAAAATAAATATGGTGTTTCCATCATTTTGGAACATAGAGAACGAGGTTGGGAAAAAGAGATCTTATAGCCTTTGTCCTATTTCGCAACAAAGGTTACTTTTGCGACGTTATGAATTGAGGTCTTTCTTTCTTTTTCAAAAAGGAAGGAATGATTTTTGAATAATACGAGTTAGAGAAATCTAAAAAAAATGAACTCGACTCAACGGTTTATCATTACAAATCAAAAACGCATAAATAAAAATAATGGCAGAAATTGCATACAAATCAGAAGTGGAAGCTGTAGATGCATTGGCTTCATCTTACCGTGATTTATCGAAAGAAATATCAAAAGTAATTATTGGACAAAACGATGTGGTGCAAGCCGTAATCATTTCAATGTTCAGCAACGGACACAGTTTATTGGTTGGTGTACCAGGATTGGCAAAAACCTTATTGGTAAGTACTATTTCTGAGGTATTGGACTTGGAATTTAAACGAATTCAGTTTACGCCTGACTTGATGCCTTCGGATATTACAGGTTCTGAAATATTGGGCGATAATCGAAAATTTGAGTTCAACAAAGGACCTTTGTTTTCGAATATCGTTTTGGCGGATGAGATAAATCGTACACCTCCCAAGACGCAAGCAGCATTGCTGGAAGCAATGCAAGAACGTTCTGTAACCGTGAGTGGTGTTCGGCATTTATTGCCCGCTCCATTTTTTGTTTTGGCAACACAAAATCCTATTGAGCAAGAAGGGACATATCCGCTTCCAGAAGCGCAGTTAGACCGTTTTATGTTCAATATTCCATTGGATTATCCATCTTACGAAGAAGAAATCCAAGTGGTAAAAGCAACAACTGCGGTACAAAAATACGATTTGAAAAATATCGTTACAGCAGAGCAAATCTTATTTTACCAAAAATTGATTCGTAAAATTCCGATTGCAGACAATGTATTGGAATATGCGGTGAATTTGGCGACAAAAACTCGTCCGAACACATCAAGAGCGACGGATGCCGTCAATAATTATATCTCTTGGGGCGCGGGTCCTCGTGCTTCTCAATATTTGGTTTTGGGGGCAAAATGTCATGCTGCTGTTCATGGAAAATATTCTCCAGACATCGAAGATGTTCAGGCCATTGCAAAATATGTATTGCGCCACCGTATCGTGCGCAACTACAAAGCAGAAGCAGAAGGTATCACAGAAGAAAATATCATTGAAGGTTTGTTCTAGAAAAACAAGCCCTATTTTTATATAAAAAACCGCTTAGTTTGTTTGGACTAAGCGGTTTTTGTGTAAATTTTCACTTGTTTTATTACTGAATAATCATTTTAATTTCTTGTAAAGAAAGATCTGTTATTTCTGAAATATCTTCTATTGACATTCCTTTTTTGAATAATTTTAAGACCATTAGCTCTTTCTCTTTTTGTGCTTCCATTCTTTCTTCTTTTCTAGCAATTTCAATTTTTTCTTCCTCCATTGCTAAAATAGAACCATTCTTTGCCAATAACATTTCGAAGTGCATCCGTTGATCAGGAGTCATTCGACTTCTATCTAATTTTTGTATTGCTTTTTCAATCCAATCTTCGGATAAAAATTTAGGCAATTCTGCTATTTTATTGATAAGCTCTTGATTTTTCATAAGGTATATTAGTTTGTCTAAATCTGTGTGGATTTCAGCACTCTTCTTTTCAAATTTATCAATTTCTACAATAATATGTGTGATTTGAGTGTCTAAATCTTCTCCTTTCTGGTTTTTTAACGTTCCAAAGTGATAATATTGTTCCGATTTTGGAAAAATTCCCTTTGCTAAAAATCCGATACAATAAATTCGAGTAAGATCTTCAAATCGATATTTTCCTTTTGCTACCAAAGTGTTGAATCGTTGAAAGGCATAAAATTTTGCTCTTTGGATATAGTTTTTGTATGACCCTAATTGCATCTCTACTATAAAAGTGTTTCCTTCTTCGTCTTCACAAATCAAGTCATACAGTCCAGCTCTTGCACTTTCAGTCAATCCAACAAATTCATTACTCAGAAATTTAACTTTTTTAATAGACGTTTTACTTTGAATCAAGGCTTGTAATGCTCTTCTCAGAAAGGTTGTATCTGATTCATCTGCAAAAGTTAATTTGAATCCGTAATCAGATAGGATAGAGATAAATTTTGACTTATTTTCCATTATACAAATCTATCATTTCTTGATGAATTCATAACAAAGTTGTCAGTTTTCTTTCTTTACAAAAAAAACACGCTGACCAATACAATTGGTCAGCGTATCAAAGATTCAACGCGTAAAAATGCGTTTTTGGGTTTCGTTTTGAAATTGACTGGTTTTGGTTGCGAGCTTGCGCTACGCAATTATTTATTTTGTCAGTTAATTGCCTGCTTGCTTGCTTGCAGGAATTTCGTATTTAAAAGGATTTTTTTATCTCAAAAGAGACATTTCTCTTTCTTCTACCATTTTACGGATATTGATTAAAGCATATCGCATACGACCCAAAGCCGTGTTGATACTTACTCTAGTCAATTGAGAGATTTCTTTGAAACTCATATCGGCATAGTGGCGAAGAATAACAACTTCTCGTTGTTCTGGAGGTAATTGATCTACCAATTTTCGGATTTTATCATGTGTCTGGCTGCGAATCATGCGTTGTTCTGCATTGTCTTCGGTCACTTGCAAGACTTCAAAAATATCGAAAGTATCGGTAGGCGAAACCGTTGGACGACGTTTGCTTCGGCGGAAATAATCTACACACATATTATAAGATATACGCATAGCCCACTGCACAAATTTGCCTTCGTGGTTGTATTTACCTTTACGTAAGGTATCAATTATTTTGATGAAAACTTCTTGGAAAATGTCTTCTGCCAAAGCTTTGTCTTTGACAAAAAGATAGATAGAGGTATAAATTTTTTGTTTATGTCTCTTGAGAAGTACTTCGAATGAACGCTCATCTCCATTTAGGTATTGAGCAATTAACTGTTGATCATTAAGCGGTGTAACTTTCATAACTATACTATTTAGTTCCTTAAAAATTATTCACAGCTGCCTGAATATTCAGACATACTTTTGAAACGTGCTAAGAATAAATATCTAGTGTAAAAGTTTTATTGCTTATATCGAAGTTTTTAAAAAGATGAGAAAATATTTATTTTATTGTGTTTAATCACAAATACAAGTCCAATTTAAGTAATAATAGGATAGGAAACCACCTTTTTTCTTCTGTTAACATATTTTTAACGAGTTAAAAATAATTGGCATATAATAAAAAGGGCCTTGTGCTAGTTGACAGTATCTTTTAGTGAACGGTTTCTTTGGCGGCTTTCATCGGAATACCAATACAACGTTTTTCCATGTAGTCCATCATTTCTTTTACCAAGAGGCGGGCATTGTCATCGAGTTCGTCCAATTGTTTTTTGAATACTTCATTCATTGCCTTTTCTTTGACGGCTTTTATTTCGGTAGGAACTTGGCGCATCGCTCGTTCAATTTTACGCCGTTGATGTTGAATCTCAAATTCCTCCAATCGCTCTGCAAGCAATTCTTTTACTTTGCTTATTTCCCGTTTGCGAAAATCTTTATTTTTATTGGAAAGTGCTCGCAGATTCTCAATTTCGATATATTCCATATCGAATTGCTCGACGACCTCTTTGGAGACATTATTGGGAATAGATAAATCGACGACGACTTTTGAACTGTTATCGCCATTCAATAGACTATTATATAAAGGAACATCAATAATCGCAGAAGTGGCAGCAGTGCAAACAATCATTGCATCAAAGCCTTCTTTGTATTCCGCCAATTCGTCAAAAGCCAAAGCACTTCCCGATAGGAAATTTGCCAACTGTTTGGCTCGTTCCAAAGTTCGATTGAAAACTACAATATTGGTAAATTCGTGTTTTTTCAAAAATTTAGCAACAAGCGTATTGGTTTGTCCTGCGCCGATGAGCAAAATTCGAGCTTTTCGATTCAGCTGCGTTGCCAATAATTTTTGGATAGCCAAAGAAACAACAGATATTGGTTTCTCTCCAATTCGAGTTTGGTTGTAAACCCCTTTGGCAGATTCGACCGTAGCACGCATTGCCAAGCGAATATTATCTCCCGTCAAGCCCCAATTTTTGCTTTGCTCAAAGCTTTCTCGGAGTTGTCTCAAAATCTCTCGTTCGCCGATAACCATAGAATCTACCGAAGAAGCGACTTCCATCAAATGCTCAATCGCATTATGTCCTTCTAAAAAAAGCAAATGATCCTGCAAATATTCGGCAGAAACATCCAAATTAGGATTGACTTGTTGTAGAAAAGCATTTTTAAATTCGGCAGAAACGTTTTGTGCGGTATAGAAAAAATACATCACTCGATTGCAAGTAGACAAGTACATCAATTCTTCGATAGCCAAATTGTCTTTGAGGGCGTGCAGCTTTTGGTCTACCTCTATTTCATCTGTATTGGACACAACAAACTGACCAATCTCTTTGAGATTGGTTTTTCGATGCGTGACCGCCAGTATTTTAAAATTTTTGAGCATACTTTGATGAAAGTAATTTTAGATATACTATTTGCTAATCGCAAAGTTAATTCTAAAATTTTGCAGAAATGTCAAAGTTGTGTAAGAAGCTTTCAAAAACGAACTTATTTTCCTAATAGTAAGTGTATCGTAGGAAGGACTCGTTCGGCGCGTTCCGTTTCGAGTTTGTTTTCTTCAATCGTATAGATGCTTTCACTTGGAATAAGCGTTTGGTCGGTTTGGGCAAGTGCCATCATTTTTTGGCGTTCAGAATCCGAAAATTTAGAAAAAGTTCGACGCAAAAGCGGGAGAATATCCATCAGGTCTTCTATCTCCAATTCCTCCACCCAATCATCAATAATCTGCCATAGAATAGGATTGTGTATGAGCAAGAGACCACTTCCGTGTAAAAAACCTTCCATCCAAGCAACGGCTTCTTGGCGTTCGCTGGCTTTGGATAAGGCATAGCGCATCTGCTGTGCAACAAGGGGAACATCAAAGTATTGCTTATCCATGAGAATCCGAGCACAAGCTCCTTTTAGCAGACCACTAGCCGAAGGCATATTGGTCAATTGATTGAGCGTTTGCATCCACATTTCTGTAAAAGAACTATTATTGAGTAAACTTATCGCCTGATTGGTTTGTAGCAATTTTTGAAAAATTTCTAGCGTAGCTTCTTCGTCTACACTTACACAGGCATTCGGCAAGCCAATACAGATTCGAGGAATAATATTTTCAATCACTGTTTGAACGATACTCAAGTCTAATTTTCGAGTACTTCCATATCGCAGCACTCCGACCAAAGGATAAAGGGCATCCATCAAGTGAAAAATATCTTTGGTAATAGCCGCTACATTTTGGAGTTTTTGGATAAGGCTCGGAATGACTCCTTTCAAATCTGCTTTCAAAATACGACCCAACAAACGAGTTAATTCTGAAAGTGTATTGATTTCTTTGGTTTGGTTTTCGGCGAAAGCCGTTGCTGCTTCCTCAACGGTATTGCCCCACATTCCTGCTTCTATTATTTTGATAATAAAATCGGGTTTCCATTGCAATTGCCAATTTTCGGTAAAGCTTCCTGTATTGTATTTGGACACTGCTATTTCGAGTCCCCACGGCAATTTGAAAACCAATAAACGATGCAATAAATGACTCGCCACAAGGTTCGTTTCTTTTCGTAAATCCAGCTTTTTTTCGACGGCTTCTGTGGTGTTTCGTTCCTTACTGAGTCGAGCTTTTTTGATGGTCTTTTCCAAATCTTGTTGTAGTGGAATAACAGGAATTTCATCTGGCACTTGACCGATAACATCGCCTACAATGAGTTTGCTTTGAATCAAATCCATGCGAGCTGCATCGCCTTCGCCAAAAACAGTATTGGCCGCCTCAAAAAGTTCCTCAATACCAGGAATAGGCAAGCCTCTGATAGCCGACAAAGTATGTGCTAAACGAACGGCTTCGATAGAATGTGCCGAAGAAATATCTATTTTTTCTGCTCGCAACAAACGGGCTGCTTGTGTCATCCAACGATGTACGACTTCTTCTCTTTTCGAGAAAAGCAAGGCATACCAAGCAGGCGATTTGATGCCTGCGCTATAGCCATTTTGTCGAGCCAAACGACCATAAGTCCAAGGAATCCAAGTGGCTGTCGCTTTGATTTTTTTCAAACCTTTGAGCAAAGCATTGTCGGTACTCGCCTTGAAGGCATGAACCTCGTGCAGCACAGGTGCATGCCAAGCACCACAAACGATGGCTATGTTTTCGCTGCCTTTTTTGAGGGCAGTTCGAATGGTTTTTCGCATAAAAGCTTCACGAAGCAGTTCTCTTCGAGGACTTGCATCGCCTACTTCTGAGCGGAGGGCTTGCATCATTTCGAGTATCACATCAAAGGTCTCTTGGAAACCTGTATTTTGTTCAAAAGTTACTTCCCACCAACGTTCGCTGTCTTCGTAGCCAGCGAACGTTGCCATCTCTCCCAAAGGGTCTCGTAGGATTTGAGTATTGAAAGGGGTGACTTTCTTTTTTTCTTCTAAAACAATCTGAATAGTATCTTTTTCGGCTTGGTTGAGACCAAAATGAATGGCTTGTGGTAAATCCATAAAACGAACAGGAATTTCGCTTTTTAAGGCGAATTCCATTGCTTGCCATTCGGGCGAAAAGCGAGCAAAAGGGTAATAAACGGCTTGATTTAAATCTTTATTATTATACAATAATAGTGCAACAGGAGGAACGAGTTTGGGGTTGGCAACATAGTCTATCAAGCCATCGGCATCGGGCGGCCCTTCTATGAGAATAAGGTCGGGTTGTTGCGCTTCCAATGCTCGGAGCAAAGCTCTGGCAGAGCCAGGGCCATGATGTCGAATTCCGTAAACTTTGTGGGTGGGCATGGGGTTTGTTATTGCGAAAAGAATTATATTTTTCTTTGTCTTAGATTTTCATCAGCTAATAATAACATTGCTATGCTCTTTTATTTTTAGGAAAAAAGAGCAGTCCATCTTTCATACAGTGATAAGTATAGGCATAGATAGCCTTTAGGGATGCTGGACTTAATCTAGGATAATTCTCTAGTATTTCAGCTTCTGTCCATCCATTAGCTAGACGTTCTAAGATAAATTCAAGAGATAATCTGGTGCCTTTAATAATAGGCTTACCTTGTAGTATTTTGTCGTCTGTAGTTATGTGTTCCTTCCAGTTATATAGCATAGTATCTTTCATCTTCTGAATGATTTTATTTTTCCTAATTTACAACTTTTTGGCTAGAAACACTATTTATAGTGTCTGTTTTTCCTTGCGTAAAAATGATTTTCAGCGCAAGTTACCTGCACTCGACAGGCGAGAAGCATACGCCACTATTAATTCTTAGAAAGCGTTTCCGAAATATCTGTTCTAAATGCTTGGAAAGCAGGAATGATCGCTGCAATAAAACCAATCAATAAAGCACCACCCAATAAGTACCATTCTTCTTTTAGAAACTGTTTTCCTGTAAAGGAATATTTGTAGGAATCTTGCATTTGTCCAGCCAAAATTTCCATACTAATGTGGCTCAAAACGATTCCTATCACATAGCCAATTACTGCTAGAACCAAGCCTTCTAAAATGATAAGAAAAAATAATTTACCTTTTGATGCGCCCATGACTCGCATGAGGGCAAGTTCGTATTTTCTATCTTTCAAGGAAGAAAACAAGGAGATAAAAATACTAAATGCCGATACCAAAACGATTATCAATGCCAATTGTCGCAAAAACTCTTCTCCAACACCCATCATATCGTACAAACGATTGAGTTCCCAAGCAGGTTTGGCGGCTTGCATATTAGTGTTTTCGTTGATATTGCGGGGCATATTGAGCGACTGGAAATTATTGGATTTCATTTTTATCAAAAGCGAAGTGATTTCTTTGTTTTCATCTTCCAATAATAAAGTCGCTGTTTTGGTATGGTCGTGTGCGTGCTGATTGTCGGCAACACTTGGACTACTTCCTGGAGCCAAACCTACATCTTCATGTGCATGGTCGCTGTGGTCGTGTCCGTCGCCATGCGAATGTCCTTCGTGTGAATGGTCGTGCCCGTGGTCGTGTCCATCTTCCCCATCATGGCTATGTCCATCATGAACCGCCCAAATACTCTGTGGGTTGGTCAAAATCAATTGGTCGATAACCGCTCCCGAAGGTTTGAAAATACCCACTACTTTGAAAGCATCGCCATCATCGTGCAGCAAATCATCGTTGATGTCAAATCCATGAGAACTATGAAAAGTATCGCCTATTTTAATGCCCAATTTGCTGGCAATAGTTGCCCCTACATTGACTTCAAAATCATTTTTCCAGAGTTGTCCTGTTTCGATTTCTCCTTTATATAAATCAACCAAATCATGTGTTGTTCCTACAATTCGATATCCCTTGTGGCTGTCGCCAAGCGATAGCGGAATAGCTTGTTTAATCAAAGGATGTTTGGGATTGAGAAAAGGTTTGATTTCTTTGATGGAAATATTCCCTGTTGGATTGTCGATGTGATACATCGAACACAAAATCATTTGCAAAGGACTTCCTTTTGCGCCAATCACGAGGTCGATTTCTGCGAGATTTTTATCAAATTTTTCGGAAATTTGTTTATTCAACAAAAGCAACATGGAAATCATACCCACACCCAATGCAAACAAGACCAAACTCAAAGTCATATTGAGTGGTTTGTTGATGAGGTTTTTCCAACTTAATTTTAAAAGATTCACTATAGTTGTTTTTTAGTTTTTTTATTTGTTACAAATAGACAATTTAGTGTTCAGGTAAAGTTCTATAAAATAGTCGGGTAAAATTTTTAAATTCCTGTTTTTCTATCAATCATATTTACCTGCCCACAAATCCAATATTTAAAACATTGCTATTTTACAAATGAATCTGATTTTTGATGTGTTCTTTTAAGCGATTATCATGCGTTACGATAAGTAAGGCAGCATTCACTTCTTGCGCTTGTTCTTCTAGCAGGTTCATCACTTGCTCGCAATTGGTATCGTCCAAAGCCGAGGTCGGTTCATCTGCTAGGATGACTGCAGGTTTGTTAATCAATGCTCTAGCAATGGCAACTCGCTGTTGTTCTCCTTGACTCAGATTTTTGGTACTTGCTTTGAGTTTGTGTCCCAAATTGAGTCGTTCCAAAATATTCCGAATCCTACTTTTATCTACAGAAAGTCCTGCTAGGTTTTGAGCCAAAGCTAGATTGTCTTCTACAGAAATGGCACTTACAAAATGTGATTTTTGGAAAATGATTCCAATATTTTCACCTCGAAATTGGTCCAAAGCACTTTGCGATAATTTGCCAATAGATTGATTGTTTATCTGAATTTCTCCTTTTTGTGGCGGCATAAGCCCTCCCAACAAATGGAGTAAAGTTGTTTTACCACAACCCGACTGCCCCAAAAGCAACCATTGTTCTCCTTTCTGACAAGCAATATCAGGAAATTTCAATTGCTGTTTTCCGTCGTAGGAATATTCTATGTTTTTAGCACTTAGCATTATCTTTCTTTTTACTTCAACCGTTCCAACAAACGACTCGAAATCCGTACAAAATCCATTTCTGTAATAACACCAATCAATTCTCCATCTGTGGCAACAGGAAGGCAACCAATCTGTTTGTCCCGCATGATTTGCATGGCTTCCAAAATAGTAGCATCAGGCGAAATAGTAATTGGATTTTTGATCATAATATCTTCTACCGTAGTAACTTTGCCGTTCAGTTTTTCATTGCGAATGAGGTGTCTTAAAATAAGACGACGACTCAATAATCCCGTCAATTTACCTTTCGTGTTTTCTACAGGCGTGTAACGAAGTTCTCGCCAATCCATCATTTCGGCAACCAACTCTATAATATCGTCTTTTTGAACCGTAAAAATATCAGTTGTCATAAATTCTTCTACCTTAATATTGGCAGGACGATAGTCTATTAAATCAGATAATTCTGGCATTTTCCAAGTATGTATAGGTTTTTCTTCTCGTTGGTTTTTAACAATAGCTGCGGTCAAACAAGAGAGTGCTTCATCTCTATTAGTCTCTTTAGACAATTTAGTAAAGGCTCTCAATTGCCAACGAGCACCATTCATGTGCTTTTTGGAACGTTGCTCAATAATACCTAAATAACGGTCAATATCTGCTTTGTTCACTTTGCGTTTTTCCAAACCTTTCCGAGCAATCGGAAGGAGTTTTTTAATGACTAAATCAACCGCACTTATTTTTTCATCTTTGAACCAAGTAAATTTAGTATCGATACCAAATTTAGCGGCTTTCCCGAAATTGTCGCTCACATCTTCAAAAGAAATATGCTCTCTAATATCATCAATTTCATCGCTCATACCGACCATCGTTCCCAACCAAAATGCGGCATTTGCCATTTCGTCTATTATAGTTGGACCAGAGGGTAAGACACGGTTTTCGATGCGAAGGTGTGGTTTGCCATTGTCGCTTATTCCATAACAAGGTCGATTCCAACGGTAAACCGTAGAATTATGCACTTGTAAGGCACGGAGTTTTGGTGTTTTTCCATCCGCAATCATTTGGATAGAATCTTCCTCTACATCACTACTTATGAGTACTCTAAATCGAGCAATATCTTCTTGGTATATTTCCAGAATAGAATCCTTGAGCCAGCCATTTCCGAAACTCACTCGCGGACTGCGCTCTCGCATGTGCTCATGCGTCGTCCGAGTATCGAGGGATTGTTGGAACATGGCAATCCGAGATTCGTGCCACAAACGTCTTCCAAAAACAAGCGGCGAATTGGCAGCTATAGCCATAATCGGGGCAGCAATTGCTTGAGCAATATTATACATTTTGACAAACTCCTTGGGCGACACTTGCAAATGCACTTGAAAACTCGTGTTGCAAGCCTCCAAAAGAGGAGAATCGTGTTTGAGCAACAATTCATCAATACCATTTAGGCGCAACTCATAAGCATTTCCAATGAGCTGTTGATTGATGGCTTCCATGAGGGCATAATAGCGTTTTTTAGGAGTCAAATTATCCATACAAAGGTCAAACTTACGAAGTGTTGGCAAGATACCAGTGAGGATAATGTCTGCATCAAATTTTTTGAGCTTCTCTCGAATTCGAGTTAGATTTTTGACATTTTCGGCTTCCATTTGGCTCAAACATTTCCCTTTGAGTTCACGAGGAATCATGTTGGTTTCCAAATTGAATTTGGCGAGTTCCGTCTCGACCCAGGGGTAGTTTTTCATCGCATCCAAAGCTTCCATTGCGATGCATGCCGGTTTGTAATTTTTGGTGTTTACTAGACACATTTCTTGTTCAGCACCAATACGAGTAATATCGCTCTCGAACCAATCATTGTCGAGCATATATTCGAGTGCTTGTACGTCGTTGAGTAGGTTGCGTACGAAATGGTGCATTTGGTCTTTATCAGACAGTAAGGAGACTTTTTGTTCGCCCATGATTTGTTATTATTTGTAGCGTTATTTTCGAGGAACTAAAATAGTTTAACTTGAGCCAAAATTGTAATTTGAAGGAATAAAAAATTATTATTTTTTGAATAGGTGTTGTATAACTAACGTTCGAACTATGGCAAATGAAATATCTGATAAGCTCAAAAGGTGTTTGGCATTAGCGCAAATTCTCCATTCCTCCTAGCTTTTGTTTAATTTCTTCTTTCTTTTTTCATTACCAAAAAAGAAACAAAAAGTCTAGTTCTACAAAGGTCACGTTCGCTTTTCTGACTGCTTTGTTTACTTAGACTGTGGTACTTTTTCAGCGTATTCTAGCTTAGAAAAAAAGCTACTTCCAAAATCTTTTGTAACATTCTAGCTTATTTTACTCCATACCGTTTTATTATATTCCGTGTTATCTTAAGATTCTCTTTTTATTTCGCAAAATATTTAAGCCGTTTACACCTTTTTCTTCTTGGGATGACTTTTGCAGAACGGATTGAATACCTCAACTTTATGGAGTCAGACTATTATTTTTCTTCTTTAAAGATTAATTTTATTTTGCACGACATAGATTCTTTTTAAAATATCCGCTTAATGATTTTAGCTTCTTCTTTGGGGCTTATTTTTTGGATTGAAAAGGCATTCCATTTTTCTTTTATTGTCGAAAAATCATTGGTATAGCCCAAAATAGAACCACCTCCACCTGCGCCACACAACTTCAATTTAAAGGTATTCGATTGAATGCCTTTGCGCCAAATTTCTTGAAATGCTTCGGGAATCATAGCTTGAAAATGCTCATATTGTAAAGTGCTAATAAGATGTATTTGTTCAAAAAGGTCAGCTGCTTGTTTTTTCAAAAAACAAGCAATCGCTTGATTATTAGCAGGAGTCAGTTTTGCATCTATCGCTTTTTGAAAAGAATCAGATGCCTTATATTTTTCATTAAAAAGATGAACCAAAGGTGCTGTTTGCCGAGATTTTTTGGTGTCAATCAAGAAAAAAGAATAATCGGTATCTTCGTTTACATTAGCTTCTATTAGTTCCAATTCCTGTTTGGATTTGACCCAAAGCCCTTTTTGAAGAAAACTCACTAAAGGGTCGATTCCCGAACTTGAACCATGAAAAAAACTTTCGATTTGAGCGAGTCTTTCTTTGAGTTCTAGGAAGTCGCTAGGTATTTCCTCGGTTTTATAAAGACTATAAATAGCTGCACACAAAGCTCCCGAACTTCCCAAGCCATAGCCTGTTGGGATAGTCGATTCAAAAGACAATCCTTTACGTAAGGCTTGTTGGAAAGCCTTGACATCTAATCCGGCGATTAAGCTGCCTTTTTCTTGCAAATCTGCCAAATATTTTCCTAATGCTTCCAGTTCATAAGCCGCTCCGCCATATTCCCATTTTCCGCTATAAGTCGGAAATGGAATTGCCAAAGCTTGCGAGCCTTTTATGATGGTGTACTCACCAAAGAGTAATAATTTGGAAGGGTAGGAAGTCAAATTTTTCTTTTTTGTTTAAAGTAAACAGGACACTATAGTATTCTTAATATGGCAAATAAATTAGGATTAAAATCGCAACTCTGAATAAAAAAAATAGAGTGTCCAGTTTACTTGCCAAAGGCAGATTTATTATTCTACTAGAATCTTAATTATAAAAGCAAATCACTATAAGAAACTTCAACCAAGTCTTTTGGTTCAATTTCAAACAAAGATAAATAATGTTGACATTGTTTATTCAATTGTTCGACAGAAATACTTCCATCTTCATCAATGGCTTCTATCTCGACAAAAGAACCAAGTTGCTGAACGGCATCTACATGAAATTTTACATTATCAATAAAATAAATCGCTCTTTTTTTATCGACAACCACTAAAACTCCATTGGCAGCAATCAAAAGTTCTTTTAAACTAGATTTGGGATTGGATTTGTATAGAATAACATTGGATTGTTTGGGCCCGGCTTGATTGCTGCGAAGATAATGAATGAGATTATTTTCGATAGTTCCTTCTCGCAATTTGAGTCTACCATGATTGACTTTGAAATAAGTGTCGATTTGGTGGTCAATTCCTTTGAAGTCAGCTCCCAAATTTTTTAAGAGAGCATGAATCCGTTCAGGATTGTGGCAGCGAGCTTTTATTTCTATTAGAGTTGGCATATTATTATTGTGTTAAATTGAAACGACATCAATTCCTTCTATGGTATTTTCAAACCATTTTAGGGGCGCAGGATTTTTGTCGCCAGTACAAGTATCACATTTGAAAAACAAATAATATAGTTGTATAGAGCCATTAAAGGTAGCATATATATTACCAAGACGAGTTTCGCCTTCTTGTTCTTGTTGGAGCAAATATTTTTGTCGCCACACATAGTAAGCTTCATCGTGCATTTCTGTCAGATTGAGCAGCAAAGAATCCTCAGTGTATTTTTCTAAAAACTGTCGGGCAAGTACGGCGTGATGCTTTGTCCAATCTCTTGGATTGCCTCTATCTTCTCTATATTTGAAAGTATCATGTACGAAGGTAACGATACGGAGTTGTTGGCGAACAGCCTGGGAGATGGAAAGTTTGTCGATATTGTCGAGTACTTCTCTAATATGGAAAAGGACTTTGCCTTCGGGATGCCCATAGCGAGGTGTTCCCCAAAAGAGTCCTTTACAAAAATCAGGATTTTTGAGAAATTGTTTTTCTAGTTCATTTTCAGGAACTAGAATTTTGGTAGCCTTTTCTTCTGCCAAAAGAAGGTTTTCCATATCGGAATATTTCTATTTTACTTTAGGTATAAATTTATGAATTCTAGCGTTTCCTTCTTTTCCTTCATTAGATATGTACAGTACCCCTTTTGAATCAAAAAGTATGCCTTCGGGTTGTGGGTGGATTTTTTTATCCAATTTTTGTAGATGAAGAAGTTTGTTTTTTTGACTGATAATTGCCAATGTTTTTCCTTTGCTAGATGTAATATAAATATTCTCGGTAATGGGATGGATAGCGACGGCAGAAGGAGCAAAACCCAAAATGCCATCATTTACGGTTATTATTTTTTGAAAATCCTCCTTCATTTCAGGAGCACCTTTTTCTTGGATGTAATTTTCTATTGCTTCTAGAGAAATTGAAAAAACAGGTTCTTCCTCCAATTGCATTGTCGAAAGATTGAAGGCATACAATCCTTTATGCAATTTGTAGGATTCTTTAGTGGACAATAGGCCTTTATAAGCAACAAGTAAGCGATTGTTTTTTTTATCCAAAGAAAGCCCCTCTATGTCATGGTCTTTGTTGGTACTTATCTTGTATTTTGTTCGAGTAAAAGTATCAACTTCCGTTTTTTTTAATTCATATAAAGAACCATTGCTCTTTATGACATATATATCTTCATCTACGACTTCTATATCTTCATAGTCGCCATCTTTATGGAATCTTTGTTGGCGAAGAATTTTTCCAGTATTTTTATCTAAATAAAAAAGAATACCTTCTTCGTCTTGTACGGCAACAATTTCTTTTTCGCCCTTGGTAAAAGCAATACCAGATACTTCCTTTAGAGATTTGTCTAGCTCAAAAGTAACATCTGGTTGCCCCAAATCGTAAGGAAATTGATAATCTATTGGAGAAATTGTTGTATTGGCACTTTTTTTAAAAAGTGTACAACTTGTATTTGAAAGAAGAAGGAGTACTATCCAACAAAAAATGCCCTTGCTGAGCAAAGAAAGTTTAAGTGTGTATTTAGTGTTTGGTAACAAGAGAATTATTTTTTTGGTAATTTACAAAAATATATTTTGTCTGAATTATTTAATGTAATCTTCTGTGTATAACAAATTGCACAAAAAAATCAAACGTATAGTCGGAGGGCGATGATAATCGCATTCCGACAGTGCAATTTGTTATACACACTGTAATCTTCTGTTTTAACAAAAACGATTTTATAGATAAAAATGTACTTTTGCATTTCAAAAGTAAATAAATAATTACAATATAATGTATAGAACACATAATTGCGGAGAACTCCGTATGGATCAGGTAGGACAAGAAGTCACCCTCAGTGGATGGGTGCAACGCTCTCGTGACAAGGGATTTATGATGTGGATTGATTTGAGAGACCGTTATGGAATAACTCAATTGTTATTCAATGAAGAAAAATCTTCTAAGGCATTATTTGAGATGGCTCGTGCGAGTGGGCGAGAAGACGTTATTAAAATAACAGGAACAGTCATTGAACGAGTTTCCAAAAATGACAAATTGTCTACAGGCGCAATTGAAATAGAAGTGACTTCTATGGAGGTGCTGAACAAATCGAAAACGCCTCCTTTTACCATCGAAGACGATTCGGATGGAGGCGATGAGTTGCGAATGAAATATCGCTATTTGGACATCAGAAGAAATCCTGTAAAAGAAAAATTGATGTTTCGTTCGAATTTGGCAATTGAAACTCGAAAATATTTGAGTAGCCAAAACTTTGTGGAAGTAGAAACGCCTGTTTTGATAAAAAGTACGCCCGAAGGTGCAAGAGATTTTGTGGTGCCAAGTCGTATGAATCAAGGGCAGTTTTATGCTTTGCCGCAATCGCCTCAAACCTTCAAACAAATTTTGATGGTAGCGGGAATGGATCGCTATTTCCAGATTGTGAAATGTTTTAGAGACGAAGATTTGCGGGCCGACCGTCAGCCTGAGTTTACGCAAATAGATTGCGAAATGGCTTTTGTAACGCAAGAAGAAATATTGAATACCTTTGAAGGTTTGACCAAATATTTGTTCAAATCTACCATTGGAGTAGAGTTGCCCGATTTTCCTCGTATGCAATACGATGAAGCGATGCGTCGCTTTGGCTCGGACAAACCCGACCTTCGTTTCGGGATGGAATTTTGTGAATTGAATGAAGTTGCTCAAAATAAAGGTTTTGCTGTTTTTGATAGTGCCGAATTGGTGGTAGGAATCTGTGTAGAAGGCATTGCCGAATCTTATTCCAACAAGGATGTCAAAAAATTGACGGAATGGATGCAACGCCCTCAAATTGGAGCAAAAGGATTGGTTTATGTCAAGGTAATAGGAGACGGGACGTTTAAATCATCGGTCGGAAAATTCTTTGACGATGCGGCACTAGCCGTTTGGGCAGAAAAGATGGGCGCAAAAGCAGGAGATATGTTGTTTGTTTTATCTGGTGAAACCGATAAAACACGCAAACAGCTCAATGAATTGCGCTTGGAAATGGGTCGCAGATTGGGCTTGATGAAGGAAGGAGATTTTAAACCTTTGTGGGTCATAGATTTTCCCTTATTAGAGTGGGATGAAGAATCTGAACGCTTTCATGCCATGCATCATCCTTTTACGTCTCCTAAAAAAGAAGAAGTAGGACGAATGCTCAACGGCGACCATGAAACCATGAAAGCCCTCAAAGCAGATGCTTATGATTTGGTCATCAATGGCTCTGAAATTGGAGGAGGATCTATTCGTATTCACGATAGAGCATTGCAATCCAGAAACTTCAAATTGCTAGGATTTACGCCCGAAGAAGCCGAAGCACAATTTGGCTTTTTATTGGGAGCTTTTGAATATGGCGCACCTCCGCACGGTGGTATTGCTTTTGGTTTTGACCGTCTTTGTTCGGTGATGAATGGCTCGGCTTCGATTCGAGATTTCATTGCTTTTCCGAAAAACAATCAAGGACGAGATGTCATGATAGATGCCCCTTCGATTATTGACCAAACGCAATTGGATGAGTTGGGGATAGGCGTTGTGGAAGCGGATGTGGAAGCTTAGTTTTTAGAAGAAAATAGTAGAAATACAGAAGGCTCAGAGATAAAATCTCTGAGCCTTCGTGGTTTTAGCTTTATATTTTTTTGTTAAAATCAATTGGCATTGACGACATCTCCACTTCCTGTGATGTTGACATTTAGTTCGGGATTTCCTTTGTAATAGACATCTCCGCTTCCTGTAATTTTGACATCGAGTTTGTTGCTTGCATTGACTTCTGTGTCGCCGCTTCCAGAGATTCTTATATCTACTTTTTCTGCTAAGAAATCAAAGGCTTTGATGTCGCCCGATCCGCTAATTTTAGCATCAAATTTGTCGGCAGTTCCTTCCAAGTATATTTTCCCAGATCCAGAAATGTCGGTTTCGACATCGTCGGCATTCAAGCCCAAGTCCATGTCGCCGCTTCCAGAGATTTCCAATTCTAGGTCATTTACGGTTAAGAAATTTTCAGAAATGATTTGTCCCGAACCTTTGATTCGTAAAAAAGCGATTTCGGGCATCGTGATGAAAAAATCGAGTTCATCGTGATTGCGTACACAATCATCGAAATCAATTTTGAGCTTATTGCCGCTGACTTGCAAATCCAGTTCATTCAAAATATTTTGTTGCCCTTCTACTTCTACCGAAAACTCGTCTCCTTGAGTCAAATGTATATCCGCAGCTATTTCGAGGTCTAAACCTGTGAAATCATCTATTTCAAAAACTTCGGAAACGATAGAACCTTCGCCTTCTTCGCAATTGAAGAAACCGTTGTCGTCCGAAAAACATCCAGTGCTGCCCAATGTGGCAAATAATAAGGCGATTAAAATCAAAAAATTAGTTTTCATAAATTTATTTTTTTGTTGCTTGATGTAAGAGTTTATTTTAATTTCTATCAATCGGCTGCAAGCGGCAAATTTTCTCCTGAATTTTGTTAAAAAGCCTCGTCGTAGCTACGGCTATGCCTGCGTTTTTTGCCGCATTCAGAACAAAATTTTCTCACTTTCGCTCAATCATAGAATTCAAAACAAACTCTAAAATGAGGAATTAGTTTTAAAAAAGAGGTCAGAAGCCTGACCGTAAATTGAAATTTACGGTCAGATGTCAGGCTTCATTTAGGAGCAAGTCCAGCTTTGAAGCGTTTGCCAGTCTGACATCTGATAGTGAAACGGTCTGGCTTCTGACCTCTTGAATTTTCATTTTTTTTAGTCACAATCTCGACCATGCTTGCTCCAGTTTCCAAACCAACCCAAGCGAAAACTCAAACCTAAATTGAAACCATTTAAGTCATTTTGGCTGATGCTAGAAGTTTCGTTGATACCGCTGACATAGCGATAACCGGCCGTAGCAGCTACATGGAAAAAGCTAGTGACATTGAGTTCTACTCCAAGTTCGGGGGTAATGACATTCACTTGATCTATGTTATTGAAAGAGAAATTATTATCATCAAAATCGACATCCAATGCACCCCAACCTACACGGACACTTGCATAAGGATGGATGAGTTTGTAAGGCTTGTAAGTGTAACCGACCCACAATCCGCCATGAGCTAAGTCTGAACGGAAATCTTCATTTTCGACGAGATTTTCCAAATTGGCACTTCCCAAACCATAAGCTCCGATGAAAAATTGGTCGATAATAAATCCGCCGCCACCTCCATAAGAGTTGTCGAAGCTTTGGTTGAAACTATTGACTTCGAACAATGGTCCCGCCCAAACACCAAAGACTTTGGAGCGATTGAAAAGGGTTTCTTGTTGGGCAGATAACTGCGTCATTGCGCCCAAAATGAATAATAATACATAGCTTAATTTTTTCATTGCTTAATATTTTTTTGTTGTTAAAAAAAGCATAGAATTAGATTGTGAATGGGAGACCATTCACTGGTGTTTTCGTAATTGAACAAAAATAAAAATGAGTCATTCTAATTTCCTTCAAAACTTCATTTAACACAATTGCTCCTACACTCGAAAGCTTTACAATTGTTTTTAAATTTCATTTTTGAAGGAAGTGACTCAATTTATTTGTTGTCCCTTTTTTATGATAAAAATGTGTTGTTTTTTTAGTTCTTAAAAGCGCAATCCTGCATTGAATCCAATCCAAGTTTGGATACGATATGGTTTAGGATTATTCAAATCTGTTTCTTCAAACAGCGCATTATTAGTCAAGTTTGTTTTAAAAGTCAAATTGTCTGTATCGTAATATTCGGTATAATGCAAATTGAAATTGGGCCCAACAAATAGACTGAATTTTCGACCCAAACGGAAATCTAAAGTTGTTCGGAATTGACCGAGTAAATTCCAATCCTTTACAAGGAAATCTTTCTCACTCAAATGCAATGCGACAATTTCGAAATTCATTCCAACTCGCTTGCCAAACTTGGCATAAGTCCCGAAGCCATAACCTATTCCCCAAGTCTGAAAATCTTGGAATGCACTTGCTTGGAAAATATTATAAAAGCCTCTAGCTCCGAGTTTTAGCCCTACATTTAGAGGGAGAGTTGCATCATAAGCCAGCTCCAAACGATTGTACCCTCTTTTGATGAGATTGAGCAAAGCAATTGGTGCGCCTTTTACCGTATCAGCCATATTTATCAATCCAAATTGTAGTCCTTTTACCTTTTCGGCTTTGTTGAGGAGACCAATTTGAGTATTGATTTTACCTGTCGATTTATTATGCAAAAGACTGAGTTGCGTACCACCGCTTGCATTCTGAGCTTTATTGTATATTCCTGCAAACTGAACTCCCGAGAAAGCTTCGTGCGCTTGGTTGGTAATAAAGCTTAGTTGCGCTCCTACGATTGTTTGCGCTGTATTGGAAATGCCAGAAATTTGAGAGCCAAAAAATTCGTTGGCCGAATAATTAAACAGCCCTCCAACTTGGCTTCCAATAGCATTTCCTTCTACAATATTTCCGAGTAGAGCGACTTGTAAGCCTTCCATGTCTCTTTCGACAGAATTGAGCAAACCGCTTATTTGTACGCCTTCTATGTTTTGATATTTCCCCCAAATCAAGTTGGTAGATATATTATCTGTTTCTTTATTTTTCCCAAATCGTTTTTCTATACTTGGAACGACTCCCACATGTGTTGAAATCGAATCGGCTATAGAAATATCAAGGTCAATATCTATATCTATATTTTTCAACTCCTCAATAATCGGGATTTTATAATTTTTCAAATTGATGTATCCCTGAAAATCGAGTTCGCTATAATCTATTTCAAATTCATGTCCTCCTGCAATCAAAGCTTTTGGAGGAAGCTTTTTGGGGAGTCGATTATTGGCAAGCACTTTTGCTTGCTTTTGTATGGGGCTATCGCTTTTCATTTCTTCAGCTCTATAGACCCCTTCAGAATATTCGTATTCAATCTCTCTACCACTAAGACGCTTTTCATTTTCGTTGACCCCTATTTCTGTTTGATTTTTTTTTTCATCTATTTTCAGAACGACTTGGTCTCCTATGCGTGCGTAGACTATTTTACTTTTGGTAAACAAGGTGTCAAGTACATCTGCTACAGGTTCATTTTGTAATTCAAGGTTTACTTCCTGATTTAAAGGTATTTTATCAGGGCTATAAGCAAAATTTAATTGATACGATTCAGATAAAAATTGTAAAGCTTCTTCCAAGCTTGTTTTTTCAAAAGACACGGTGATGCGTTGGCTCATACTAGCACTTTGTCCCCACGATAGTAAGGGGCAAAGCAGGATTAATAGTAGGTAGATTGCTTTTTTCATGTGTCTAAAATATTATTCACAAGCCTCACCAGATAAAGTGAAGGTGTTTTCTAATTCGCTCGTCTCTATATTTAAAGCAAATTGCAAGGCTTTTAAGATTTCGTCCAAATCAGCATTTTTGAAACTCCCTGTAAAACGGCAATTTTCTAAGGAGTCATTTTGGAGTTTTATAGAAACACCGTAGCAATGTTGAACATCTTGTACGACGGTTTTGAGAGCAGTATTATCAAAAAATAAATTTTTAGTTTTCCAAGCAAAGTTGTTTTTATTGCTATTCACTTCTTTTTGGAGCAACCAATCTTTTTTATCCAATTTAGCGGCTTCTCCTTTTTCTAGAATTATATTTTTGGAAGTATTCATACTTTCTGCAAAAGATACTTTTCCAGAATGGACATTCAGTTGGACAAAAGGCTCGTTTGGATATGCTCGAATATTGAAAGAAGTCCCCAAAACGGTTGTGATTGTTTTTTCACTTTCTATCAAAAAAGGATGATCTTCGTCTCTAGCGACATCAAAAAAAGCTTCTCCTTTGAGTGTCAATTGTCTATTTGTTTCAAAGTTGTTGGCATAGGATAATTGGGAGTTTTCGTTTAGAGTAATAGTGCTTCCGTCGGGCAATGTGATTTCTTTTTGCTGACCATTGCTTGTCTTTACGACGAGCCATTCGTCATGATTGGTGTTGGATTGGAAAATCCACAACATTCCGACTAATAGCAATAAAAAGACAGCTGCAGCACGCATTAATTTTTTGCTACTAAAAAAGGATATTCGCTTGGCGCTTGTTTTTTTCAAGGGCTTTTCCTGGACATCCCAATCCATCTTTGATTCAAAACGTTCCCATGCGCTGGCTTGATTGCTTTCAAAGACGGCTTCGTCTTCTTTTGCTTCTTTCCACAAGACTTTGCTGTCGTCCAGCAAAGCTTGATTTTGAGGGTTAGCTAGCAGCCATTTTTCGAAAAGGGTCTTTTCTGAATCAGACATCTCTCCCGATAAGTAACGAGCTATTTGTTCGTATTGTCGAATTTCATTCATATTAAAAATCTCCTGATAAACGATTGTAATTTCTCTAGACGTTTGGGTATGAATTTTAGGTTTGACATCCAATATCATTTAATAGACGACAAAAGAATAAAGATACCCCTACTTACTAGGTTTTTTTTATAGAAAAAAGATTGGTAGACTAGTCTAAGTTGTTGATTGTCAGGCCAATGTTTTTATTCGTATTTTCGTAAAAATAAGATAAAATTTAGAATTCAATAAATTTTCCCTAAATTTGCAGCCACATATTTGAAAAGACCACAGACCGTAAAAATTAACACTGTTAAAATTTGAAATAGCCATGAAGCTTATTGGATTTTGACAAATAGACATCATACTATGCAAAGCCAAAGTCAAAGGTACGTCTTCATTGAATATGAAGACCTTAAACGGATTAAGTTTAAAAAATTAGAGCGTGTTTGTAGTCGTATGTTTGTGCTGATAGATATAGAGGAAGAAGGGATTCCTTTGTCATTGGTACAACAAACTCAGCGGCTTGGCAAACGATTGAAATGGATTACTGTCAGTCATTTACAAGAAGATGACATGACTTATCATGTCGCTTTTTTAATGGGACGTATGCATCAGAAATTAGGTAAAGAAATTGAATTTGCCATTCTTTCGAACGATGCTACGCTCGATCCTCTTGTTTCTTTTATCAATACTGAAGGTAGAAACTGCCTTCGAGTGAAGCGGAAAAAGACAAAAATTGAAAAAGAGATTACGGAAAGTATTCAAAAGATCAACCGCAATATAGATGAGCATGAAGAAGTGGAAGAAGCCGTAATGTCTTCTTTTAACGAAGAAGTAGCTCTTGTTTCTAGTGCAGTGGTCGTGAAAACCGATACCGAACGGACATGGGTGGAACAAATTGCCCGAGAAACCGTCAAAAGATTGATTCGTTCTGGTAATCGTCCATCTGATTTGAGTATGCTCAAAAGTTATATTTTGTTGCACAACCAAGAACTAACGGATGATATGAATATCGAAACGATATTGTCTCGATTGCAAGAAACGAACGAAATACAAATAGAAGAGGAAGAAGTGATTTACAATTTCTAGCAATGGTATTTTCATGAAAAACGTTACTTTTATTAACAATAACGTCTTCTTTATAGAAGACATTTGTGTCATTTTTTTATTTAAATTTTTTTATTATGTCAGATGAAGTTAATTCCTATATCAATAAAGGGAAAAAATTCATGGACGATTCTATCGATCATTTACAAAAAGAACTAGCCAAAATACGTGCTGGAAAAGCGTCTCCTGCAATGCTTAGTGGCATTATGGTAGATTATTATGGCAATCCAACTCTTCTGAGCCAGGTAGCCAATATTACTACTCCTGATGGGAGAACATTATCCATTCAGCCTTGGGAAAAAACAATGCTTGCTCCCATAGAACAAGCAATTTTTAAAGCCAACTTGGGATTGACTCCTATGAATGATGGGGAATTTGTGCGAATCAATATTCCACCTCTAACAGAAGAAAGAAGAAAAGCTTTGGTTAAAATGTCGAAAGCTTCTGGAGAAGAAGCTAAAGTAAGTATT